>ML783874.1:58225-68929 GCA_009831015.1 Picea engelmannii | reverse complement strand
GATACGGTGTTAATGATTTTGGTTATCGCTTATGGGATTATGAAAATAACAAAATCATTAGGAGTAGAGATGTCATATTCAATGAGAAGGTCATGTACAAAGATCAGTTGCAGGGAAAGAAATAGGAAAAAGAAAAACCAGAACACACAATACTTGATGAGATCACTGAAAAAGAAATTCCAAAGGTACTAGAAAATCAAAATGTACAACAATAGGAGAAACATATACCTCAAACTCCTGCAAGTTTTTTTAGAAGATCTACTAGGTTAAGTAGACCCCCTAAACGATACTCTCCTTCATTGTATTATTTATTGTTGACTGATTCTCGTGAACCAGAATGTTCTGAAGAGGCAATGTAGGTAGACACTAAAAAGAAGTGGGAGCAAGGCATGAAAGAGGAAATGGAATCCCTGGTAAATAACTAGACTTGGGATTTGGTTCAGTTTCCTACAGGAAAAAGAGCATTGCAGAATAAATCGGTTTACAAGATGAAGGAAGAAGATGGAGGAAAAAAGCGGTACAAGGCTAGACTTGTTGTAAAGGGGTTTGCACAAAAGAAAAGTATAGATTTTGATGAAATATTTTCTCATGTTGTTAATATGACTTCAATTAGGACTATTTTGAGTCTTGCGGTAGTAGAAGATTTTCATCTTGAACAGTTAGATGTAAAAATAAATTTTCTCCATGGGGATTTGGAGGAAGAGATTTATATGCATCAACCATAGGGGTATGAGGTCAAAGGAAAGGAAAATTTGGTATGCAGGTTGAATAAGGGCTTGTATGGCCTAAAGAAAAATCCAAGGCAGTGGTATTTGAAGTTTGATAGGTTTATGACAGAACAAGGTTATAGTAGATGTCATTATGATCATTGTGTTTATTTTAAAAGGCTAGAAAATGGAAGCTATATTATCTTGCTATTGTATGTAGATGACATTATTGTTGCAGGGTCTAATATGCAGGATATAAATGTGCTCAAGAATAAATTAGCTAATTCATTTGTGATGAAGGATTTGGGTTCTGCAAAGAAAATCCTTGGTATGATAATAACAAGAGATAGGAAAAATCGCAAATTGACATTGTCTCAGGGTGAGTACATAGAGAAGGTGTTGGAGAGGTTTAGAATGCAGAATGCAAAACCAATTAGTACACCTTTGGCCTGACATTTAAAATTAACTAAGGAAATGTGTCCCAAGACACAAGAGGAGATATAATACATTTCCAGGGTCCCTTATTCATCAACAGTTGGCAGCTTGAAGTATGTGATGGTTTGCACAAGACTAGATATTGCACATACAGTGGGAGTTGTGAGCTGGTATATGAAAAATCCAGGTAAAGAACATTGGGAGGAATTAAAGTGGATTCTCAGGTATTTGAGAGGTACTGCTACTAATGCATTATGTTTCGGAGGTTTAGACATTGTTCTACAGGGATATGTTGATTCATATATGGTAGGTGATAAAGATAGTAGGAGGAGCACCACAATGTATGTTTTTATTGTAGGTGGAACAACAGTAAGTTGGATTTCGAAACTGAAAAAGGTTGTTGAACTTTCAACAACAAAAGAAAAGTATGTTGCTGCTACAAAGGCTACTAAAGAGATGATTTGGTTACAGAGGTTTATGGAGGAATTGGGAAAGAAGCAAGAGAATAACAGGTTGTACTGCGAAAATGAGAGTTCCATTCATCTTGCAAAGAACTCATCCTTCCATTCAAAAACTGAGCATATACAAATCATATACCATTTCATACAATTCTCCTTGGAATATGGACATTTGAAGTTGGAAAAGATACACACTAGCCAGAATCCTACATACATGTTAACAAAGGGAGTAACCAGGGAGAAAATGAGTTCCTGCTTAGTTTCAGTTGGTCTTCAAGCATGAAGGTGAAGATGAGAAATTTTCCAGGTCCAAGGTGAATCATATTCCATCAAGTACAACAACAGTGGATTTGTTGTGATCAGTATCCAAGTGGAAGATTGTTGGTTGTGGAGCCTGATTATCTTCCTGATTCAGAGGTCTTTGTTTTCAACCATGTTTATACCCCATTAAGACTGAACACCCCTAAATAATGCACACCCCTCCACATGGGGGGGTTTTCCACTCTTGCGGGGTCCAGGGGAAAGCAAGGGTTCAGGGGCAAAGCCCCGAAAGGAAATTTTTCCTTGTAAATGTATATTGTAATTTCATAGTAAATCTAGACCGTTCATTATAAGGTCGTAGATCTGAAAGTAGAACTTATGTTAGGGTTTTTTTCCCGATAAGGAAACCCTCTTTTATGAGGGAAATGTATTGCATCTATGTATCATTGCGAATATTTTATTTTGAGAGAGGATATTGTGAGAGAAAGAAGAGGAAGTTACAATAGTTGTGTTGTAGGTTGTATCCATTCATTTGCTTGATAATAAAAGGAAGGACCTGGAAATTTATTTGGTGGACATAGCCCACATTGGGTGAACCATGCATATCTGTGTCTCTATTGTATTATGTATCTTTTGTGTTTTATTTCTTCGCGATCATGTTTCTCTAACACCAACCAAGGAGGCTAGACTGTGCATTTAACCATACTATCTGACTACCTAGGTACTAGAGAGTATCTTTCCGTGTGTTGTTTTTGGTGGCACTATAGCAGTTAAGCAATCAATCAGTTTATCTATGGAGGGATTCAAGATATCTAGGCCAATTCGTATAAAAGTGTTGTCTGATGCACTACCACTCTAAGGGGTACCAACATGGGTTACAAGGGTGGCCAACAATGTTCACTTGAGTACCACTTGTATTTCTTGCATGTATGCTTCCCTAACCGTGGATTTATGCGTTGAACGACAAATTTCTGTAGCTTTAAGATGATGGAATATGTCTCTACCTAGAAAAAGTTTTTTTCCCACAATTCCTACCAAGAAAAGTGTTATGATACCACTTGTTAGGTACCCAATCTATTATAATAACATAAGCATAAATATTGTAGTGAATAACAATGGATTCAACAACACAAAATATAAATATTGTAGAGAATAATAACAGAACAATAAAATAGATGGATCCACAACACCAAAATAATATCTCTATTGATAGGAAACAATGTTCACTTGCTTCTTCGAGGCGGAAACCTTCAGAAGAGTAGAGCTCTATTAAAATAATTCTCAAGACAAGACCCTCTCATACCTTTTACTCTTATTTATACTAATTCTATCTTCTAAAGAACATTCTATAGGAATATTTTTCTAGAAATGGAAGCTTCTATTAGGTATTCTTACATTGACTTGTTCATATTTATTAAATAGCCCTTATTAACTAGTATAGTCCTTTATTACATGGAAATATATTATTCTACCTACATGAGAGGTTAGGGGGTTAGGTCCCTAACACCGACAGATTGTTTCTTCCAGATGCTAATGTACCACCTACGAAATTAGTTCAATCAAAGGGAAACTCAGACAACAACATGCCTTAATTGTTTCTCAGGAGTAGAGGATACATCAACCTGAGGATCAAATAGTTGCAAATGTGGAATGCAGAGACCAAGAAACTATTCTTTTTTTTCATATAATTTGGAAGCAGGGTCGTCTCATCCGTTGGTTAAAATATGATCTAAGAGAAATACAATTGAAGGAAACTCCACACCAGTCCGTGTCGTCGTCAATCAGGTCAAAGGAGGTTGACAAGCTAAAGGCTCCTCAACAGATTCCAGAAATAGTAAGAGGCATTGACACCACTTTGAAGCTTAACTAATCTTATTTTATTGGGAATGCATGAATACTTTTGTAATGATTTTTTGAGTAGATCAAGGCTCTATAAGTTAGCAACAGGGTACCACACTGTTAGTAGGCATTTGCTAGAACTCTCAAGGTACGAACATGTCTGGTCCTCTCTTTTTTGTTCTATTTCTCTGCCTTGCTCTGCATTAGGAATTTTATTTTAATATAAATAACCATTCTTGTTAAAAAAAACATTATATGGCATTAATAGTTATAAATTTCCACAATTATAATCCAAAGAAACGATTTCATAAAACCAAACTTAAACATTATATGGAAAATCCAAATTCTAATGAGTGATACATCTTAAATTTAATTTAAAAACAAATAAATCATTAGCGTATTTATTATACATTTTATAACTCAAACAACAACAACAACAACATTAACATGATTTGAAAAAACACAATATACATGTGTGATATACTATTTATAGCGGTTGTTACGTAAAAATGCATCGATAAACAATTTAATTGACAAAGTACGTATGCAAACTTCCACAATTAAAGTTCTGCGGAGGTTGTGCTTTGTGGAGGCAATAACTCTTCGACACCTCTCATAATTTACCGCATGGATTCGATCCTTTGTCACTTCCTCAATTCTCTTCCTCATATCTCTTCCTCTGCAGGACACTTGACTTTCTCCAAATATTATCCTCATCATTCTTGTAGCCACAATATTAAATGGCATCAATTTTCTTGTAGATTGCATACCTACACCTCTTTTTCTCCTCCAGAGGGATTATCGAATAACTCTTTGAATACGGGGAGGAATTTTGTAGCCCCAAAGTATCTGTAATCGAGGCCCTTGGCTGTGGCACTAGGCTTATCAACTTCATTCCCTTCCAAGTCCATCATCTTGGCCCCTACTTTGGCATACTTAGGACTACCAAGATCTATGAATGGAGATTCCCAGCACCCCTTTTCCCTGTTCAGAAAGAAAGGACCCTTTTGGATGTCTTAATTATAACACCGTGTCAACCTCAAGAATGAACTAAGATCCATATTGTATATTTAATAGAAATTCAGAAGCACATTTGGAAAAAAAATCGATGATCCATAAGCTTTGTCATCATGCCTTATCACTACGTATTAAGCATTTCTTTGGCCTCAACCTGCTCCTCCATGAGATCCTCACCTGTGCACTTACTAATAAGCTCATCATGTTTATTCTTCTCCACAACCATGTGCTCAATCACTTTCTCATCCAGAAGGATCATATGGGAAACAATATCTCACTCTATTTGTTGTTGGTTTCCCTTGTTCCGCTCTCCCATTTCTTCTGCCACATCTTCATCTTCCTCAAACAAGACTGACTTAATAGAAACAACCTTTCTGCTCTTGATCATCAACATGGCCTCCCTTTATATAGAATTAATCCTCTGCTACTGCCATAGTGCTTTGGCCCACATCTCCTCCTCCTCGGGACGCTTGACTTTCTCCAAGATATCATTCTCGTCATCCCTGTCACCATAATAATTGGCATCAATTCACTTGTAAATCACATACCTAGACCTCCTCTTCTTCACCTTAGTGGTCTTATTGAATAGTTATTTGAAGTCGAGGAGGAAATTCCTAGCCACACTTGTACAATTGATTGTTGGAAGATGGCATGTGAAAATCTTCCAGCAAGCAATTGTACAAGTGCAACTGGGAAATTCCTCCCCGACGTCAAAGAGATATTTGATAAGCCCCCCAAGGAAAATAAGAGGATCTCTAGGTATGTGATTTACAAATGAATTGATGCAGGCTATTATGGTGACAAGGATGCGAAGAACGATATCTTGGATAAATTTGAGTGGTCAGTGGAGGAGGAGATGTAGGCTAGAGTGATGAGGGAGTGCTAAAGGATTGAGTCTATCTAGAGGTAGGCCAAGTTGACGATCAAGAGTGGGGGAAATGTTTCCATTAAGTCGGTCCTATTCAAGGAAGTTGAAGATGCGGCAGAACAAATGGGAGATAAAGACAAGGGAAACTAATAGAAGAGAGAGTGAGAGTTTTTTTCCCATGTGCCCCTTCTGAATGAGAAAGTGATCGAGTGCATGGTTGTGGATAAGAAGAAACATGATGAGCTTCTTAGTATGTACATAGGTGAGGATCTCATGAAAGAATAGGCTAAGTCCAATGCAATGCTTAATATTTAACGATAAGGAATGCTGCCAAATCTTATGGATCATCGATTGTTTTTCCAAATGTGGTTCTTATCTTGTATTAAATATACAATATGGAGCTTAGGTCATTCTTGAGGCTATCACGGTGTTATAATTAATACATCCACAAGGGTCCTTTCTTGTTGAATAGGGAAAAGGGGCACTAGGAAGCTCCAATAATAGAGCTTGGTAATCTTAATTATGCCAAAGTAGGGGCCAATAAGACGGAATTGGAAGGGAGCAAAGTTGATGTTCCTGGTGCCACAAGAAAAGGACCTGGTTACATATACTTTGGGGCTACAAAATTCCTCCCCATTCTCAAAGAGATATTTGATAAGTCCCCTTGAGGAAAAAAGGAGGAGGTGGATGTATGCGATCTACAAGCGAATCAACACCAGCTCATATTATGGCTATAGGAATGATGAAGACAGTATCCTGGAGAAATTCAAGTGGCTCACAAAGGAGGATATGTGAGACAAAGCAATGAGGAAGTGGCAGAGGATTGAGTACATGCGCTAAATTATGGGAGGCACCAAAGAGTGACTTATGTTTTTTCCTCCACAAAGAAAAACCTCCACAAAATTTGATTGTGAAGGTTTTCATATGTAGTTTATATTGAAACTCAGAACAATACTGAGAGGGGGGGGGGGGGTTAATCAATATTTTATTAAATTTTTGTATTTTTCTTTTCTTCCAACCATTTAATTTATCAGTAGTTTTCACTTAATGACAAGAACAAGTAGAACTCAAAACAACACACATAAATCAAAACAGTGCAAAAATTAAATGAGCACACTTACTGACAAGTAGAAATGAAAATAATCATAATGAACATAGTACACCTGGATTTTACGTGGAAACCCTTAAAGGGAGAAAACCACAAATATTTTCTTCGTCTTCAATAATACAAGCACCAACCCATTACAATGAGAACACCAATTCTCTGCGTGAGCAGCAACTCATTATTTTACCCACACCTATTGGAAGGAAGCATCCACTCCTTAGATTTATCAGTTCCAACCGAAAGGAGGCTCCACCCCCCTGGTTTTACTAGCACCAACTAAAAGGAAGCACCAACTCCCTAGACTTAGCCCCAACTCATTGAATACGCAGGCACCATCCTACCGAGGACACTGATCCTTAGTGATCTACAACTCACCCTAGCACCACCCTTCCACCCTAGTTTCAAAACAAAAATAATTTTTTCAATGCAGAATTGTGGATTTATATTTATGTTCCAGTGAACAATTGTAGTCTTTTTCTTCCCTTTACATCCACGCACTGCACAATCAGAGCGTATCTATACTTATATCATTTTTCCTGAGTCCACCTTCTTGTATGTGGACATGTTACAGTTACAATGTGGACAAACTTTGAATATATCAAAGTCCTGTTAGTTATAATTTTTCTAAATAAAGTATGGTGGTTACATTGTGGACAACCTTTAACTAAATCAAGATCCTGTCAATTACAATAAAGTATGTGGGCATATGACCATTACATTGTGGACAAAATTCTATTATCGAACATTCTTTGACCAAATCAAATGGACTAAGTCAAACGAACAAATTTCCGTCATAGTCCCATCATAGTTCATACTGCATAGTCCATACCACGTAGACCATACCACACAGTTCATACTGCTCAGTTCCATACTACTCACTGTCACACTGTCACCTTATCGCACTGTCACACCATCACACTTTCATACTGGTCGCATTGTCACACTGTTGCACTGTCACACCATCGCACTTTCACACTATCACGCCGTCACACTTTCCACTGTCACATTGTCATATTGATGCAATGATGTGTACTTGCAACCAAATTCTGACCTTCTTTCTGCAACGTCCAACACCTTTCTTACTGCGACACATTTCTCACTACGTACACACAATACCATGAACATATCATTTACGTCTTCTCATGATACTGCACACACATCAACTGCGTTGTTTCTGTAGACTCCACTATGACAAATGCACCACATAATACAATGCACATATCATCTACGTCCTCACATGATATTGTGCACACATCAACTACACTGTTTCTGCAGACTCCACTAAGTTTGACATCAATGACAACTATGCTCAACAATTTATGAATTAAATTGTTTTTCTTCTGGCTGCTACCGCGCTCAATGTCGTCGGCATATCTAATTCATGTAAAATCCTTTTTAGGGACATATATATATATAGATAAAGGGAATTTAAAATATAAAACACAAACATATATATAACTAATATGTATTCATCAAAAACTAAAATTGGTTTCCATTTGAAAAAAAAAGTGAAAAAGTAACTGGTCCTATTAACAAAAACATACGCACCATGTCTAATGCTCCCTATCACACATAAGGGATTGAATAGAGGTGTGTTAAATATAACACAACGATGAGTAATTTTTAGTGGTGTGTTACGATAAACTGCAAACCAATTAAGGGTTGTCATACAAAATGACACACAATGCCATTTCACATATGAAGTGTGTAACACAAGGCGATTGGTTCTACGAAACACACTATTGTAGTAGACTTCGTTAATGTTAAACCATACAATGCGCTTGGTTATATTAAACACACCGAATCTCTATGTTATTTCAAGCACCAACCACTTTTAACCAGTGCATTTTCTTTTCTTGACACACTGTTAACGAGCACATTTTAAACAATGCACCAAAATGATGACTTTTATACTATTTTGGTCAGTGCAACTCACTTAACCGCACCGGTGAGTTTCGTTTAACGTCATACACTGATGCTCCATTTCAACTTTGTATGAATTGATACTGATGCGTTTGTGTTATAACACATTGGTAATGGGGCATCCCATAAAACAAACCGATATGCTAAACTATTATGTATTTTTCTTGCCATGTTGTAGTACACATGATCGATGCATTTTAGTTATTTGATGCACGGCGAAGGAAAATTTTTGTTTCAAAAACTTGGCAATGCGTTCGATTAATAGAACATACTGATGTGTTTATCTCAATTGGCGAACTTCCTAGCATCTTAGTGGTGCTTACCATAAGACACATTGCACTGATAATTTGTGAAAATTTAGCTCGGTGTCATGCTCTTTACAACACTAATGTGTTTTTTGGATCCAAGCGCGCTGACAAGTGAAATTGTTTTATATCAACTTACACGGTGTAATGTGTTAATATAAATGCACCGATGCTACCATGCTATTCGAGTACCGACGTTTTTTTTAACGATGCATTATGTTGTCGAGAGCACCGGTTATCGAGCATCCACCGAAATGACACAACACAATGGTGCATTTGGTTAACATAAATGCGTCGTCGATCCATTTTTAATGAAATGCAATCACGACGGTGCAATTTCACTAGCATGGAGTATTGATGCACTATAGGTTATTGATGTGTCATATAGTATAATGTACTAGTGGAGTATCTGTCAGCATAGGCACTGCTCTGTTATACTGATTCATTGTAAATTAAGCAATGTGATTTGTTACTAGGAATGCACCAGTGCAACGTGTTATTGAAGAACTGACGTTTTGTTTAACAGGGTGTTATGAATAGTATAGCACCAGACAGGGGGCATCAAAGGAAACGCCTCACATTTCCAAATTGATCAATATATGTTCATGTGCAGATCTATTAATTACATTGATGCATTTGTTTAAACTGGTTACACTGCTCAGTTATATTTCATGTATTGTTTTTTAACGGTGTGCTTGGTTAAATGGAATGCACCAGTGCTTTGGAGTTTGAAAAGCACCAACATGTTATTTATCAAGCATTGTCCTTTATAACACACCGGATTTGGGTTGTTTAATAGGAAGCACTACTTAAGGAAAAACTGAGATGCACTGATGGTGGTGCTTACTGTGAAGTTAGCACAAGATGCACCGCGCCAGGGTGAGCCGAATCGAAACGACGCACCACGTGGAGATAAAAAAATTTGAAAAAAGTCCCAAATTTCAAGCTAAATTCAAATTTTAAACTCATGAAAATGGAAATGGGAAGGTAATAAACAAATTACCTAGACTCTTATGTCCCGATGAGGCATGGTTCCATCATTGAGAGGATATGAAAATTTGTGGTAATTTCCAAAAAATGGAAATGTGTGGAATATCGACGAATGGAGCTATCCAAATAAATGAGAAGCACCGGAAACAGGGCATCCATGAAAATAGAGTAAGCATCGATGCTTTCTTGAGAGATTGGAATCACTGGATGAGGTGTCATAATGAAAATCAGTTTGGTAATTTCTTTTTATTTACCCTTACCGCAATGTGCCATAGTACATTCTGTACACACCAACACGTAAGCTTAAATTTTATCGGTGCACTTTGATCGACGCTTGTTATTTTTTATAACTTATGATGGTGTGTTTCAACATATAAGCGTAGATGCGTTATGCTTTAGTTGAGCACCTAGGTGAAGGTACCGTATATGTGCACCGACAAAAATTGTGTCGTAATTTTTTTTTGACTACTTGCATATGCTATCAACCTCCATTATGAACAATGATGGTGCATTTGAAGATTTTATCGCCGATGTGGTTTTTTTAGATCCACACTGGTGCGTATAGTCTTGAAAGGCACATCGAAAATAAAAACCTCCACAAAAACCTTTAGCCTCTCGTCTCCGCTAACAACCTCCGCTATAAATAGCTAAGGGATAATTTTTTCGGGGAGGTTTTGTAAAAACCTCCACAAGAAGGTGTTTTACTTGTAGTGAAACCTCCAAGTTACTTCACCACCACTCCAGGATCTTACAACAAGATACCCATCCTCATGGCTTGTTTCCTGAAATAAAAAAA
>ML783874.1:33761-43883 GCA_009831015.1 Picea engelmannii | reverse complement strand
TTATCCTAACAAACTAGAATAACTTAATTTCTAAAAATATTTATACTAAAAAATGCTTAGACTATAGAACTTTAGGATTATGAGGCTAACACAAGATTCCACAATCCCACTAAACATGGGGATCAAAAGCACTTTTTCCTAAAACATTAGAGGGTGGAATTATATGGCAAGACTAAGAGGATGGAAATCACGTTGGTATGGGTACATCTCCCGGGCTTCACCCTCATCGTCTTCAAAGAAATTGGGAGTCTTCTAGGGTTCTTTTATGAGGTTGATATCTCATACCGCTCTACTAGCTACATGGTAATGACCTAGATTTTGGTTAGTTTGAATATCTCTAGGGGTTTAGCTGACACCATCTCAATCAGACGAGGGGAATCAATGTATAGATAAGAGATGGATTATGAGGGCATTCATTTAGGGTTAAACTGTGCTCAAGGGTTGAAACGACTCAAATGGGTTTGCAAGGACAAGAAGGAAACATCGATGCTGACCCTAGTCTCTCACAATTCTCCCTCTTGAAGTGCTTTGAGAGTAACATAATAGTATGGACCCGAGGAAAAGGAGGAGCCTTTGTTTGCAACTCCACAAGCTCAAAAAGTGGTGAATCCTGCAATTGAAGAACATTCGATGTTAGAAAAATGGGATCGCAGATAAATAAAATAAAACAAATGCGAAAATAAGTCATAGAAGATACACAATGCAATAAAGACACAGATATACGTGGTTCACTCATTGTGGGCTATGTCCACCTGAGAAATTGCTAGGTCTTTCCTTTATTATTATCCAACAAATAAAGGGATACAACCTACAACACATTCGCTGTAACTTCCTCTTCTTTCTCTCACAATCTCCTTTCTCATAATACAATATTCACTCTATAACACACAGTTGCAATAAAATTCCTCATAAAAGAGGGTTGCCTTCTAGGGAAAAAAACCCTAACATAACTTCTACCGTCAGATCTACGACCTTCTAATGAACAGTCTATATTGACTACGAAATTACAATATTTTACAAGATTATTTTCTCAAAAAATTCTCTTTGGGGGCGCTGCCCCTGAACCCCTTCCAAGGGGGGCTCCATAAAGTGTTGTCACCCCCCCTCCCTCCGTAGGCTAGTTTACATGATTTTAGCTTATAAATATTATTTTAATGTGAGAGGAAGTTGAGCCTTTCACCTATAAATAGAGATGCACTTCTCTCATTTTTGATGATCACAACTTGAGGGATAAATCCCTTAGGAGGTCTAAAATTTCTGAAATTTTATTAGAACATCTTATGTTGTACTTAGGTTCATTTTTGGAAGATTGATCTTGTGGATTCTTTTGATATTTTTGGATAGTGAGTGTTGAAGCTAGGGTTTTCTTGCATTGCAACTTGGATACATAAGTGTTCCTCAATTTGAGATGTTTGTTGATGGTATCATGTAATAATTACTATCGTGTTGCATGTTACTTTGTAAAACCCTAGGAGGGAAACATAAGGGTTTCTTTCCCTCCCTACCTTTATTTGTCCAAGTGTGTGAAAGCATTTAGAGACCTAGTCTCTAGCTAGATTCAAAGATCTAAGGTCCAAGATGGGTTGCACCTTAGGGTTTTGAATTCAGCCCATTTGATCCTCGAACTACACATTCTAGAAGAAAGAAAATGACACCTAAGATCCAAGAGGGGTTGGATCCTAGGGATTGTTTTCTTGTAGGTTTAGATATTAAGGTCTAAGAGGGGTTGCACCTTAGGGTTCAAAGCTTCATTCTTCTTGATTATCTAATTGATCCTTCAAAACGCTACATTGACTCCATTTCCCAATGAAAAGACACTGACCTTCAAACCTCCAACTACTTTTATTTAAAACTCTAATGCTACCCAAACTCATTTTTCCTAGACTTCACTCTCCACATTGAGCTTCCTTTCCCTAATTCCTAGCAATCTTAATGTAGGGAAACCCCCTTGAGCTAGAGGAGACTTGGACTGAAGTGAAAGAGGCTTGGTGAGGTGGCAGTGACCTTCCCTCATAGTTATGTAGGATTGCACTTGAGCTTTCAAAATTTCGCTCAATAAGTGAGAGTTTTTTTATAACATTTTGGTGCCATTGCCAGGGATAAAGTCCATTTTCCCAGAAGACGACATTGGAGGAGTTTTCAAATTTGAATATCTTTTCTTGGTGACTCCATTCGAAGAAGGAAGGCCTAGTTCTTACAGATTTTCATGACTTTGTGCTTGCAAGGTGGGACAAGCATCATTGTGAAGGTGTTAACAAGCCACCTTGGTGACTCCATTGTGATAAGGTACAAAGATTTCATTTATTGTTGAGCTCTCATGTTAATATTTTCACTTGATGAAAGATGGATCATTGGGAGTTACCTGAAATATATCCTACTCTAGATATTAAGGACGTTTAAGGATACCCAAATAAACCTCCTCCTAAATATGACAAGAATCTCCCAAGATTCAATGATGATCCTTGTCATGCTGGAAAGCATGTCTTATCACTAGTGATGCATGCATCCACATTCGAAGGAAGACATGAGGACCTATTGATAAGGTCATTCATTTGTATGCTCAATGGGACAAAAGAAATAGGATTGGGTCAGGTGCTCTTATAGCCCAAAGAACATCCCCTCTCTCAAAATCTTTGTTGAAGAATTTCTCAAATGTTGGTATCCAAAATTTCAGGTTTTTGAAGATACATGTCATGAGCTAGTGACAACCCTATGGAAGGAGGGCCTTCTTATCCTTTTTGAAGGTAATGAAGAGGTTGGTGAAAATGAGGTTTTCCTCAAGGAAGAAGGAAGCCATGTAGATGATACTGCTGATATTATAAAAGACTACAAAGATTCACATGTTGAGGATGACTGCAATGATGTCCTAGATGAAGAAAGCTACCAAGCACTCAGGGAGAGAGTTGAAGAAGATTGGGGAGTTTTTGAAGGAAATACTCTAGGTCAGCCATATACCACTACTGAAGAAGCTGACCATGATGGTGATGGTGTCCTAGTAGACTCTGGGAATTTTTAGGTTGATGCTTCAAACCATGGTGATGAGTTTGTTGTCCCATAGGAAGATGAAGAAGAGAGCTTTGGACTCAGGGAGGTTGATCAAGATAGTTGTAGGGAGGATAAGTCTCCAAGTCATGAGAATGTTGCTGTTATTATAGGTGAAGTTCTGATAATTTCAACAAGACAATACTATTAGAGTTGCTATTGAAGACAAGGAGCAATTGTTGGAAGATGAAATTTTTGATACACCATTTTCCACAAATCTTAATATTCCTTCATGGGATATAAATATGATACTGTATAAAGAAGAGGCTCTTACTATACCCTCTCAAGAGGATGAATTGCAGAATGATGTTTTTCGTGATGAAGACATAAATTAGATGAGGATTGGTAGCAGATCCTACACCCTACAACTTGATGCCTTTCCCGTCTATGACACTTATGATCAGTGTAGCCAAGACAAATGTAGAATTGTGCATGGGATGATCTTGGAGCAAGATGTTGGAAGAGGAAGTTGGAAGGGATGTGTTCCAGATTCCTTTGAGGGAACACATGGGTCCTTGTTCAGAAATCATCGTGATAGAAACATTGTTTCTCTCAGCCCATAAGGTTTTCATGAACGGGAATTGAGCTATGGAATGGTTCAGAAAATAAAAACAATAGATCCTATGTATCATCAGGCTTCACCACAATTAGATGATAAAAAACCAGGCCCAAAAATTACGAGGATTAGTTGTTTGAAGAGATACATGCCTGAGCATTATGAGGAGAAGAGTATGAAAGGGGATCTGTACCCAGAAATTGAAGAGGTTGGCATCATACATGTATCCACCATGGAAGAAAATTCTAAATAAGACTCTGATTTGGAAGAATTGGAAGGAGAATGTGGTGCAGTTATGAAGACTTTGGTTGATGATATCCATGATGCCCTAAATTGTGATGATGAAGCAATCAATAGACAAAAATCAGCATTGGAGCCATCATCATGTGATTTGGATGAGTTCATCATGAAAATATCTAGAAGGGATGCATTCATAGTGGTTTTTGATGATAACCCTCAGTATGATGAGTATGAATAAAATAGCAAAGGAGAAAAGTGTTGCATAACTTTAAAAAATGAGAGCCCTATTGTTACAGATGCTAGTCACAGTTTTGATGTGATGGAAATTTATTTTGAAGACATATCTCTTGATCATTTTCTTTTAGTAAAAAAATGGTTTGACAAGAGTCTAGGATTACAATGTGAAGGTGACAATACTTTAAGAATTCACGAATATCAAGATAAATGTCAGCACAGAATTAGGCACACAACTCACCTGGTAAACTCTGAGGCTATAAATATGTCGCTGGAGCAAAGCAATTGCAGTTCTTACACTTATTTCTTTGAGAAATATCCTATTTGTGATACTTATGAAGAGGGTTGTCAGACCCCTTTTCTCAAAAGAGGTGGATTCCAATGTGTAGTTTCCGAGAAACAATTCTTGCACATATATGATAATCTCTTATGAGTTGACAGTGATAGAGATTGCTGGTAGAATTCCAATTATATTGGTTGGACATAAAATAATGACAATGATACATATCTAGGTTTTTGCAGTAATGATGTCTTACCTGCCAATAAAAACTAGTATGTGAAGTGCGTGAGTAAAAACACCTTAGAAATTAACCCCTCGGAAAGGACAAAGGAAATGTTTGGCAAAATCCTCGACCTACATTTTAAGGACATAATTTGTACCAAAATTCTGGGTCATGGGTGACGTGGCTATTTGAAGAAGATGGTGATTTTGTATGAGGATTTTTTGCATCAGCACACAGGAGGAAATTTGGGCATGGAACACCTTATGTTTAGAAGTTTTTTGTGAACATACACCCAGGTGTTGTTTTTTCCTAACAATGATGAGCAACTTCAGCTACAGTCATTCATAATTTGATGCGTCCCTGTTTTCAATGATAGTTAAGCATAAGGGTAAGGAGGATGGAATGAATGAATGAAGAATTGAAATCTTGGTGACAAGATTATGGGTTTCTCAAGTGCAGAGAAGAGAATTTGTCCCCACGTAGGAGCCAGATGTTATGTTATCATAGGGGTTCCTGGAAATTATTTTGAAGATAAGACAAGGGTATTCATGCTGACATCATGAATAAAGGTTGGACCTGAGTATTCTGGAATTTGTTTTGTGACAATAGGCCTATGGAAATGGAACACAACATCAAGCCTTATCATAAAACTCATTATTAGATGAATATTGTATCAAGGACATTGCAGAAGCTAATATTGGTCAAAATTTGGTACGTGTTGGTGAGAATAAAGTTTTCTTCCTCTCCTTGCTTGTATGGTGGTTCTGGTTCAGATGAGTTGATGAAATTTGGCACAACATACAACATAATTATACCATGAATTAGATGCCTTGGATAGATTTGAACAATACTATCAGTGCAAGCCTCGGGAGGAGGAATCATTAATGTACCTCAGAGAGGATACTTTAAAGAACGAATTGAAGAGCCAAAAAAAGCATGTGAGGAATTTGGAGAAGGAATCCCTTTGGTCTAAGCCTCAGGAGGAGAAATCATTAATGTACCTAAGAGAGGATACTTTAAAGAACGAATTGAAGATCCAGAAAAAGCATGCAAGGAATTTGGAGAAGGAATCCCTTTGGTATAAATTTCTGGAAGAGGGGAAAACATAGAGAATTGCCAGAAATCATGGTCCTAGACAAGGGTTACATCTGGTCATGTAATGCTAGAACTTAATCATGTGCAGTTGGTCATATGATTGATGATAGCTTGCAGATATAAATTTTATTAAAGGTCAAGGCATGCGAACGAACAACACCAAGAGTCCTATTTCATTACCAGAAGTAAACCACATTGATAACACAATTTATTCATTTGAAAATGGAGATGGTGTTGAGGTTGGGTTTAATCTTGAATTAGGTGTGGGTGAATCTTCAAAAGAATTAGGAATGTTAAGAGAATCAAATGTTGAAATTCCAAAGGAAGTAGGTTCTGTTAACTACATAGCAGAGGAAAGAGCATCAAAACAGAAGACATGGGAAGTTAGTGAAACAAACAATTAAAATATGGTTATTGAGAGGTGTGCCCTATCCTAGGAGAGGAACAAGTGGCAGCTTAGAAATCCTTGACATGCTCAAATGAACTTATTTTAGAGGTGTTTGTCAAGGAGAAATATTTTTGAGTAGTAGGTATCATTCCCAGAACTCACAACATCAGTGAACCTTAATGTGCAGCCAATAACAAGATTATATATCTGGTTCAACACTTCAAACAACTATTAGTCTGGCTAGTATTGAATGTTTTGCACCAACAATAAAGAATACTTCCAACAGAAATTCATTCTAGCAACCAAGAAATTAGTTAATATGCTTCTCCAGTCTCATATCACTATTTGATGCGCTCAGATTAGGCATATGTGCTTGAAAAAGTACATTTATAGCAAGTATGAAAGTTTATTCCATGCCCGTGGAAGGAGAAATGCCCTAGAAGATAGATGAGATGGTCAAGCAACATAGCAAGATAACAATGCTTAAGCATAAAGGTAAAGGATATATATATATATATATATATATCACTGTTGAATATATTGTCGTTATGTCAGATATGTCGGATATGTCGCCGACATTTTCCCTTGGTCGAAACTTTCCCTCGAAAATTTCTCGACATTTCCAAAACTTTGAAAGTGTCGTGACACTTTCATTAACTCGCGACATTTTCCCAATGTGTTGTGGGTCGATATAATATGTCGGTCTGCTGAGGTTTTTTGCAGGTAGAGTGCACGTGAGTGGGGTTTTAGAGGCCGCGGGTGCCTTTTTTTGCTCATTATTTAATTTGTGAAGTGTGAGAGAGCTAGAGAGGTGTGAGGAAAGCCATTGTGCATCTATCCAAGGAGGAGAAAGCCAAGGATCTTGCTTCCATTACCGCCAACGGAGAGATCAAGATTTCCAGGTATGATAAAAAATGTTTTTCTTTTATTTGTTTGAAGTTTGAACTTGAAGATTTGAACTTCGTTTTTAAAATTTTTAGAGTTAGGCTAGGGTTTGCAATGTGCCTCTTCGTGTTGTTTTTGAATGGAAGATTCAATCATTCTAATTCATATATCTCTTATTATTTAACCTTTGCATTATTGTGTGTTTATTTTGGTTTTTTTTGTGCCATAGGTTTAATATTTTCATCTAAAGAAAATGCCGAAGGCATTGGATCCAATGTGGGTGTATGGTGAACTAGTGCAACTTCCCAATAGACAAGTATTGAAATACAATCTTTGCAGAAAAATGATTTTTGCAGGAATTAGCTGCTTGAAATACCACCTTGCCAAAATCCCTGGGTTTGATGTGAATCCTTGTCCAAACAGTACCCCGAAAATTATGCGTATTGCAAACCAATCACTCATTGATATGGCTAATAAGAGGGATGCGATCGAGGCTTGCAAAAAAGAACATGCATGTTCCACTGCAAATAGATACACTGGAACAAGTGCCTCTAAGGGGGGACCAGTACCACAATCCCACTCCTCAACCATAGGGCCCTTAACATCTACAATCCCCTCAACTTCTGCAGAACCCTCATCAACATCATCTTACTTTGTGATGAGGTCAACACCTAGGGGGAAACCTTCTATTTGGTCATTGATTAAAAAAAAAGAGATGGAGGAGGCCGAAAATCTTGTGGCCAAATGTTTTCTTTGGAGTGATATACCTTTTAACATTGCCAATAACCCCTTCTACCATCCCATGTCTGAAGTTGATGCAATTGTTGGCCCGGGTTATAGGGGCCCTTCCTATCAGGATTTGAGAGGGCATCTCCTTCAAGGGGAAAAGGTCGACTGCACAAAAAGATTAGCTCAGCTTAGGGAAACATGGAAGACCACCAGATGCACCATGATGTCAGATGGGTGGACTGATGGGAAGGGCAGATCAATTCTAAACTTCTTGGTTAATCGTCCCAAGGGGAAATTGTTTATCAAAAGTGTTGATGCAAGTGCATATACAAAAGATGCACAATTATTATGTGAGTTGTTGGATGGATTTATCTGAGAGATAGGCCCACAGTATGTTGTCCAAGTCATGACAGACAATGGTGCTAATTATGTTGCTACTAGGAGGATACTTATGCAGAGGTATCCATCCTTGTACTAGAGTCCTTGTGCTGCCCATTGCATTGATTTGATGCTAGAGTACATGGGAAAACTTCCTTGAATCAAGGAAATCATTGATTCAACTCGGAGTGTGAAAATATATATATAATCACACATATGTTCTTTCACTCATGAGGCATTTCACAGGGAACAGAGAGTTGGTGCATCCCACAATCACACGTTTTTCCACCAGCTTCATTTCTCTTTAGTCGCTCCTCAAAAGTATGTTGGAATTACAAAGAATGTTTCTTTCTAATGAGTGGTCTGCTTGTGTCTATAACACCAAACAATATGGGCAAGCCATAGCCCAACTTGTGGGACATGACCTGATATTCTAGAGTGGAGTAGGGGAGGTATGTACCATTAGTGAACCTTTGGTAAAGGTTCTTCAATTGGTTGATGGTGCAAATCCCGTAATGGGCTACTTGTATGAGGCCATGGATAGGGACAAGGAAGCTATCTACTAGTATGAGAACAAGGGGGAGGAAGGACTCACCAAGAGAGATCAGATATGGGGTGTGATTAATGAGCGATGGAATAACACTCTCCATTGTCCCATTCATGCAGCAGGGCTCTACCTCAACCCTGCATTCGCTTATGCTTGCGGATTTAATTTTGATGGTGAGATCATTGATGGTTTCCTCCGGTGTGTTCAGAGGATGGTGCTGACTCCAGATGAATGCTCAGAGATTTCTAGACAGAATGAGATATATAGGATGGCATCCAGGATGTTGGGCTATGATATGGCTATCCAAGATAGGACCACAAGGATGCCAGGTAAGCTTCAATTTAAAATTTTGTTTATTCCTTTCTATATATTATATATGACATTTATTGCTTGATGGAAATCTGAAATATAATTCATTGTATTCTTTTCATTTTATTCATTGTAGATGTCTGGTGGAAACACTATAGTGGAAAGCTCCCAGAGCTGCAGAAACTTGTCGTTCGAGTGCTTAGTCAAACTTGCAATTCTTCAAGTTGTGAGCGCAATTGGAGTGTCTTTGAAAAGATACACTCCAAGAAGCGCAGCAGGTTAGAAATGTTAAAAATGCAACAATCAAAATTTAAATTGTTTAAACTTTATATTTGTTTTAATTTTAATTTTTACAATTTAGTATTTACTATTTATTTACCATCAATAACTATAGTTCTCAATATTCATACAGGTTAGGTACCCAATGCCTTAATGACTTGTTATATGTCTACTACAATCTAAGGTTGTGGGTGAAGCAACTTGACAAAGAACTTGACATAAAATCCATTTCATTGGATAACATTGACACCACCAGTCAGTGGAGGGTGGAGATTCAGGAGCCTGAGATGGAGGAGGCCCACGAGTGGTTGGAGGAGCATGCAGATGATTTGAGGGAGGAGGGGGCAGCAGAGGAGGAGGAGGAGGACGATGTTCCACTTCCAGTGGATACAGAGGCTAAGGAGGAGATTGGACTTCCAGTGGATCCAATGCCACCACCACCTCCACGGAGAGCTATACCTGGAGTTGGACTTGGGTCCGTTGGGACTGGGAGGAAACACACTTTTCCTTCCACCTCATCCCCATCACTTACCACCTCAGATGTAGCATCTAGAGAAGCTAGAGCTTCCACTTCAAGCTCATCTAGAGTACCTCCATGACCACCTACTGCTTCCAGAAGAAAATTGGTGCCCTTTAGCCGTAAAAGGGCTAGAGTAGCAGCAACATGACATAGAGGGAATCAATAATTTGAATTTTAGATTCCTATGATCTATCATTTTCATTTTATCATGTAATATTTAGTATCTAGATGCCTCATGATGATTCATCTCATGAGATACATTTATTTTGATAATTGGATGTGATTTTGTATCTACTATCATCCTATCAGGAACATGTTTCAGAATTTTCAGTTTAGTAACGATATGTGACCACTTGACATCTTATGCATCTTATTTATTGGTTGTATTTTCATATTTATGTAGAAAAGTGTTTATTT
>ML783874.1:19482-33711 GCA_009831015.1 Picea engelmannii | reverse complement strand
AGGTCTTGTGACATATTCCGACATTTTCTGCCGATGTCGCCGAAAAGTTACATTCTATACCCTCACCGACACTTTCCCCAACACGACATATACAACATTGATATATATAGTTTGAACAATAATAAACTATGTCAAGCTGACCTGAGCATCTATAACAACTTGGAGGCCAATGTAAGATATGATCCTCTTGAGCAATCCGACCTTGTTGAGGGTAAATGGTGATATTTAAAGCAGGTCTAACCTTTGAAGTTTAAAGGTAATGGGACCTCAGGAAGCCTTTTATAGGTAAAGAGGTTTTTTCACATTAAAAGACCATGAACAATGTTTGAGAGACATACTTTGAAAGGTTTTTGGGGTTGAGTTGTCACTTTGAAGCCCAATGTTCCATGCTTGGCAGGTTACTTGTAGAATATTGCATTGTGGAAGGGCCTTTGGAGTTGGGTGGTGCACCAAAACCCCCACTTTTCCCTGCATTCGGGGATATGGGTCACCCTAGCAGAGATTTTTCCCCTTGGTTATTGTACATGTGGCCCAAAAGCCGAATTTTTGTATTATTTTTTATTAGTTAATTGTTGAAGAGGGCCTTTTGCCCCTCCACAGGATAGTTTAGGGGAGTTTAGCTTAGATATATTATTTTAATGTGAGAGGAATTTGAGCCTTTCCCCTATAAATAGAGAGGCACTTCTCTCATTTTGGATCATCACAACTTGAGGGAGAAATCCCTTAAGAGGTCTAGAATCTCTGAAATTTTATTCAAACATCTTATGTCGTACTTGGGTGCATTTTTAGAAGATTGATCATGTGGATGTTTTTCATATTTTTGGATAGTGAAGCAATTCATGAAGCAAATTAATGAAGCAATTGGACTTTCCTAAGAGGGATTACACTCCATTTATATAGGAAATCAGAAGGTCCTCACCTACAAGGTTAATGTGTCAAAGGATTTCGACAGAGTCAGTTGGTTGTATCTTAAACTGCTCCTTATTCATCTAGGGTTATACCACCTTTCATAACATGGATAATGAACTATAATAGTACAACTGCCTTCGCCTTGCTTATAAATGGATCAGCCACTTCATTATTCAAAGTAGAAAGATGCCTTAGACGAGGATGTCCTCTCTCACCCCTTCTTTTTCCACTTGTAGCGGAAGGATTAAGTAGGTTGATTAAGGATGCATTGGCTAGAGGATGAAAGAAAGGTATCACAACTAGCTCATTCTGCTTCATTTCCCATTTATTGTTTGTTGATGATATTCTGATTTTTTATGAAGTAAACATTGTATTTTTTGAGGACCCGTAAGATCTCCTTGGCATTTTCTGTAAAGCCATAGAAATACTCATTAACAAAGAAAAATCTTATCTATACTCTCAGGGTCTTTCTAAAGAGGAAAGTAGCTCCATATCCATAATTCTCTCTATGTAGGTAGAAGAAATATGGCCAATATTTAATTACTTGGGCTTCACACTCAAATAAAATGACTATTGCAAAAACAACTGGATTTGGCTCCTTGCAAATATAGAGAGGAAAGTGCACACTTGGTGTAATAAATGGCTTTCTCAAGATATTCGTTTGGTGCTGGTAAAAGCGATCCTTGAATCCATCCCAGTATATTGGACCTCTCTTGCTTGGATACCAAAATTCATTCTAAGTAAAATCCACTATCTCTCTTATCTCTTCCTTTGGGTTGACTGTGAGATAAAAAACCTATGGTTCTAGCCTCACGGAGGGAATTGACAATCCGTAAAGCTCTAGGGGGATGGAGGATAAAAAATATCTTTATATTCTCCAAAGCTCTAGCAACCAAAAATGTGTGGAGGTTGATTCAAGATACAAGACTCTAAGCCTAGCTCATCAAGGAAAAATACTCCCCCAAGACTCCATTATAGAATGCATAAGGAAACCATATAAAAGGGTTCAAAAGGGTTCCATAATTTGGAAATCAATCCCCAATGCTTTCCCTCTCATAGGAAAATGGTTGATATGGAAAATGAAAATGAGGCACAAGTCCTCATAGGAAAATACCTTTGGATAGAGTGCGAAGACAACTACCTGCTTATTCATCTTAATCAGACACTGTTAGCGACATTTCTTGTAAGGTGGGTTAGAATGCAAAGGAGTGGGTTAAAACCCACTTACCCTAAGTACCAGAGTCAAAATGTGCCTGTGGTAAGTGGCAAGCAAGTTTGGACGGCAGAAATTCGTGCGCCCGGATCAACGGCGCACAAAGGATTCTGGAGCCCCCCCGCTTTTCTACCTTTAAGCAGAGGGGGGGGGTCCGGAATCGAGGGCGCACTTCTTCAATGGCTGCGATCGAAGCGCTCGGATCAACGATGTGCAGGGTGATTCCGGACCCCCCTCGCCTTTCTACCTTTAAGCGGAGGGGGGGGGGTCCGGAATCGAAGACGCATCTCTCCAACGACTGTGATTTGAGCGCCTGGATCAATGACGCACAGGCAATCCGAACATCCTCTGTCTTTCTGCGTTTAATCAACGTGGGCCCCCCTTCCTTGTCGCATCATCTTGCCATCTGTTCTCCACCTGACCGTGCGATGAGGCTCGCTCCCTTTAGCCCCTTCCTCATCCTCCGACATCTGTCCATCTCCCCTCTTCTGGCCTGTGTGGTCCCTTCCCCATCTCATCATCCACTCACCACCTGCCATGTGTCCCACTCCCTTCCATGTCAGCCTCCCACTAAAAGTGTGTCCACTATATCTCATCTCCTGTCCCCTTCGCTTATTTCCTTTCGCTATATGTCTTCCCCTGTAACCTCTCTCACACCTCATCACTTCTTGCCTCGCCCTCATAGTTTGGGCGCCACCTCTCCCATTATGCGCCCCATCCTTCGCACTGGCCTCCACGCCTATTCATCAGGCCGTTCAAGCTAATCCAGGTGGCAACGCGAAGGGTCTTCCACGTTGCAGAGGTGCTGAGTTGGCCGGGCTATCCTCAATCCCAATGAAGCAGTTATTGAAGCAGTTGGTGGTGGTTAGACATTGCCTCCGCCATAATGGGAAAGTTTGGCAATGAATTAAAGGCACATCGGTTCGCCCATGGAACTGTCAGAAGTTCGATTGCATCTACCATAGGTGCACGACCATTCAGAGACTGCGGGTGCAGATTGTCAGAAGCCATGCAGACACGATGTGTTTAATGCAGCATCTCGGTTTTGTTGTTGTTGTTGTTTTGAGTATTTGTAGGCGTTTTCGCCATTTTTGTATCTATCGATGGTAGAGAAAAGCTCCCGACTGTAAAGTTTTAACAACCACTCTAGTTTCCTGGTTGTGCATCTGTATCTAAGATTTTTTGTTTTACGACAAACAGTTTCCTTACTCCGTCTATGGTTTCGTCTCATACCAGAGAGTTCATGATCGAATGATTCGCATGAATTGTTACAGTTATGTTATGATAAAGGATTTGTCGTGCATTATTGTATTCCCTAGTCTTCTGTGTTTGAATGTAAGAGGATCTTGTGTTTGGACGCTTTCTTCTCCAGTATGTTAGGAACCTGATGTTTTTGACAGACCCTCGCACTCTTCTCATACAAGTCTTCCCCCTGGTCACCCTTATTACAACTCACTGTTTGAATTTTATCTAAGACCTCACTTGCTCATGCATGCCTGGCCTAGTTTCAGAGTTGAGATGATATTGTTCTGAGTTTGCTTCCATTTGATCATCCCTTTATAAACATATTGTGACATTAAACTGATGGGTGTCGGGCTCTGCTCCTGCTGCAATCCAGGAGTGACTTCCAGCGCTAACATTTCTGGCGCCGTTTTCGGGGACGAAGTTGAATATTTTCCTCGGGATTGAATGACAACGATCAGCTGATTCTGAAGGTGCATCAGATATCAAAACTATTGAGATTACTACTGTGCACCTGGCGACTCCATTGTGACGACTCCACTGAGACGAACCTATTGGGTTAGTTGTGGCTTCCAGCGGTAGACACACGCGGTCCCATCCACAGCTGCCTCTGGCCACGCCTAAAGAAGATCTGGAGGTGATTATCAGAAAAGGAAGGCCCTCTCAAGGAGAAAGCTTCACTGCTGAATCAGGTATTTCCCCACCGCCTTCTGTAAAAACTCCATTTTCTTATTCTCAGCTTCCTAGTCATCCTTTCCCTGAGGTTTCCCATTTTCTGAATTTCGGGAGTGTTCCTACTGAGTTTTCTCCTCCTGGCCTAGCATCAGAAAGAGAGGTCCTTGTCACTCCCCCCTCCCTGGAAGCTGTGCCTCAGCACAGACCTCGGGCCTCAGAAGGTTCCACCACCCCTTATTTTATTACTCCTGCACAAAGAGGGGTGCATGCTGACTTGAGCTCGTTAGTCTTCTCCTTAAACCCACTCTTGTTTCCCACTCCACTTCGAGACTCATTTCCTGCAGCCCCTTCGCAAACTCCTTCTCCTCCAAGTTCTCCTCCACCTAATATTCCTATGGTTGGTGCTAATCCCCCTATGACTAGAATGGAGGCTATTATAGCCGCTAGGTATGCTTCCCTTATGTTACCTCAGCCCCTCAATGCCCTCCCGGCAGACGATTACCTCAAGCAACTACCCAAGTTCACGGGTGAGGGGGACGTAACTGCAGATGAACACCTAGAAGCCTTTTACAGTTTCATAGATGACAATGTCATCATGCATGCAAACGTATGGATGAGGATTTTTGTCCATAGCCTCCAAGGCGAGGCTAGGAGATGGTTCAAGGCCCTGCCTCCTGGATCTATTGATGGGATCGAAGCTTTAGACCATGCCTTTTTGAGACAATGGGGAGATAAAAAAGATTTCATGTATTATATGATAGAGTTTGGATCTTTGAAGAGAAAAGAAGGAGAGTCTATCTCTGACTTCTCCAAGAGATTCAATAAAATGTATAATAAAATTCCCGTTGAGATAAATCCCTCAGAAGCCTCGGCTAAGATCACTTATGCTAGCGCTTTTGATCCTGATTTCTGCCTACTGCTGAGAGAGAGAAGAGCCACTACCCTAGCCCACATGCAGGATGCAGCCGTGGAAGTAGAATCTAACATATTGGTTGTTGACCGACTCAAGAATGCTACTGATAGAAACATATCTAAGAAAAGGCCTGAAGCCTCCCCATCCAGTTCCTCTCCCATGCCCCATCAGACAGATGAGACAACCAGAGTACTAAAATCACTTTCTGCCAGAATGGAAAGGTGGGAGTTAGAAGGGAAGCCCATGTACAGAAATCCCCAAAATGTTGATAATAGAGGTTTCAGGAGACCTAATAACAATGGACCACATGCCTTCCCATGAGAACAAAGGGGAAAAGACAGAGAGGATCAAAGGATTCAAACCCCCCTCCAAAATAACCTGGTTACTCATGAAGAGGGAGAAGAGATAGACGAGTTCGACCCCGAAATTCATTGTATTGAATATAATCCTCCTTTTCCCCATTTGACTCAGTTTGCATATGAAAGATCCCTGATGAACATTCAGATCCATGAGTTAGGGAAGGGAGAGAGGGTCGGGCACACTTCTAATAGATACAATATCAGGTCAAGAAAGAAAGAAGGAGACTTTGATAGCCAAGACCAGCCCCTCATAGCAGATAATCCTATTAAAAATGCAGTAACCACGACTAAAGAAAAGAGCACTCAGAGTGCTTTGCCAGTAGTCAAAGAACCTGTCATTGAGGTAAGGGAAGCTCCTAAGCCTTTTTCCTCTTTTAATTTTGAGCATGAAATTCAAAAGATCAGAATTCCCGTCCCCATCTCTGAGCTAGTTAAAAATGAAGACTTTAAAAGGTCCCTCTCTAAGCTGCTACAATCTGAGTCCCTTCAGCCTCCCTCTGACTCAGTGAACCTTCAAGATGAGAAGCCAGCCATCATCCTAGGTCCTTCATGATAAAGACATAGATGATTCATCCCCTCCCTTCTACACCTCCCTGAACATTCATGATAAAGTGTTGCATAATTGCCTCATGGATTCAGGATCTTCTCATAACCTTATGCCCAAGATAGTCATGGAAGAACTGGGACTAGAAGTGACCAAGGCATATCATGATTTGTACTCTTTCGATTCGAGGAGGGTGCAATGTCTGGGAGTCATCAAGGACCTGGTGGTTTCTTTGTTTCAGCTGCCCATGAAGAGTGTGGTCATGGACATTGTGGTAGCTGATGTTCCCCCTAAGTTTGGCATGTTGTTGTCAAGATCTTGGATTAAGAGACTTGGAGGAACGTTACAAATGGATCTCACATATCCCACCATTCCAGTTTTTGGAGGAGAACACAGGAGGTTGTACAGAGAAGCCCAACTAGCCTATATCGTCAGTGATGAAACTAACCCCACTAATCACCCCATCTTTGCACTTGACACTGATTTAGGGTCTAGTTTGTTACAGATCACTGAAAATCCTGAGGCCCCTTTACAGATCAGAAAGCACCTCATTCTTAATTGAGAGATACCTCCTCCAACCACCTATGTTTGGAATATGTTCTTTGACAGAGCTTCCTCCAGTATAGGTGCAGGTGTCGGAGTGGTTTTCATAGCGCCCTGTCAAGAGACCATATCTCTGTCGTACAAGATGGAATTCAAAATCACCAACAATGTGGCAGAATATGAAGCTCTTGTTCTGGGTATGAGGGCTACAAAGGAAATGGGAATAAAGGAGATGGCTGTGTTTGGAGATGCAGAGTTGATCATCCAACAGATCAAAAATGTTTATCAGGCCAAGCATCCTCAGCTTAGGAGCTACAGAAATGAGGTATGGGACTTGATTGATAATTTCTTCTCTGCTTTGAACATTTTTTTTGTCCCAAGGGAAGAGAATACCAAAGCCGACTCCCTAGCTGTCTCAGCCAGTTTGTACAGAATCCCCCTGCCCCCAAAGATTGATGGTGAGGTTGAGGTAAGATACAGGCCATCCATCCTGGACAACATAAAGCACTGGAAGGCATTCGAGGACGATCTTGAAATCAAAAAATTTCTTCAGTCCGTCGATGAGTTTTATGCATTGCACATTGATCAGGACCCTGGTCCTGAAGGTGACCCCCCCTCTGAGGTATTCTTGAACAAAATCGTTAATCACCAGATTATTCAACTGCCTAGCAATCGCATTCCGAGGGGACTGGTCCCTTTAGAAAGACTGTTTGACAAAAATGATGTGGCAAAAAAGGGTGGTGTTTCAAGTAAAGATGCTGACATAGCCAAATGCAACATTGGCACGCAGGATGAGCCTAAGTTTTTCAAATTATCAAGCAGCCTGACCAATGAACAAAGGGCGGAATATGCTGGGTTATTAAAGGAATTTGCTGATGTGTTTGCATGGGCATATGAAGACCTCAAAACTTATGACACGTCTGTCATTGAGCACAAGATCCCGCTGAAAGAGGAGGCTAACCCATTCAGGCATAAGCTGAGACAGATAAATCCCATGTTGCTACCTGTCATGGAGAAAGAAGTGAAGAAATTGTTAGATGCCCAAATCATTGTCCCCTTGAGGTATTCTGAGTAGGTAGCCAATTTGGGCTCGGTAAGAAAGAAAAGTGGAGAAATCAGACTCTGTGTTGATTTCAGGAACCTGAACAGAAGCTCAAGGAAAGACAATTATCCCCTACCCAACATGGAACACATATTGCAGAGGGTCACTGGTGCATCTAGAATATCCATGATTGATGGCTTCTCTGGTTACAATCAGATATTAGTCATGCCTGAGGACAGAGAAAAAACAACCTTCACCACTCCTTGGGGCACATTCATGTATGCCAAAATGCCTTTCGGATTGATGAACGCAAGAGCAACATTTCAGCAAGCCATGGACATAGCATTCATCGGA
Organism: Picea engelmannii; assembly: GCA_009831015.1. NCBI lineage: Eukaryota > Viridiplantae > Streptophyta > Pinopsida > Pinales > Pinaceae > Picea > Picea engelmannii. Next base: position 25,917 of record ML783874.1, on the reverse strand, counting down.
GAGAAGGACCAGTTTGTGGTAATTTATCTAGATGACATCACGGTCTTCTCCAGGACAGACAAGGAGCACTGCTGCCACTTGAAGAAAGTTTTCCTGAAGTGTCGGAGGTATGGCCTATCTTTAAACCCCCAAAAATATTTATTTTCTATGGAGGAGGGGAAGCTATTAGGCCATATAGTATCAGCAAAGGAAGTGAGAATTGATCCTAGTAGGGTAGAGGTAATTCAAACCCTGTCGCTTCCTAGATCTAAGAAGGAGGTTCAGGCCTTTTTGGGGAAGATTAATTTTCTAAGGAGATTCATCTCAAATTTTGTTGACCTTGTGAGACACATCACAACCATGCTTAGGAAGGGAAATGAAGTGAAATGGACCGCTGAACCCAGGGAATCTTTTTATCAAATAAAAAGGGCATTGACTGAGGCGCCTGTGTTGATCGGTCTTGACTATTCCAAAGAGTTCCTGATCTTTTCTTTTGCCTCTTGTGATATAGTAGCAACGGTTTTGTTGCAGAAAAATGGGGAAGGACGAGAGCAGCCCATTGCCTTCTTCAACAAGGTGTTGATGGATGCAAAAGTCTGGTATGAGATCATGGAAAAGTAGGCCTATGCATTGGTGAAAGCTCTCAAAGCTTTCAGAGTCTATGTCTTGCACTCAAATATCATTGCATATGTTCCTTCGGCCTCTGTGAAGGACATTCTTATATAGCCTGACATAGACGGAAGAAGAAGTAAGTGGATTGCCAAGATTCTAGAGTTTGATCTAGAGATGAAGCCCACCAAGTTGATAAAGGGGCAAGGTTTAGCCAAGTTGCTGGCTGAATCCAATTGCAAAGCCTTGGGGATTAACTTCATCAATGAGCAAGCTGAGTCATCCAACAAGCATTTTCAGGGTGCCTTATCACTAGCAACTTACGCCTGGTACAAGGATATCTTGTATTTTCTGCAAGAATTAAAGCCCCCTGATGGATTGGGAAAAAGCAAGGCTAGAGCTTTAAATCTCAAAGAAGTTAGATACTGCCTCATTGACCAAGCCTTGTACTAGAAGGACCCTCTAGGGGTATTGCTAAGGTTCCTGGGCCCTCAGGAAGCCCAGAAGGTTATGTTTTATTTCCATAGCGGTCTCTGCGGAGGTCATCATTTCTGGAAGACCAGCGCTCATAAGATCCTCCGAGCTGGGTATTACTGGCCCACTTTATTCCCTAATGTATGCAGAGAAATCAGAGCTTGCATCAAATGCCAGAAGTTCTCAGGAAAGCAACAACTCAAATCTCTGCCATTAAAGCCTGTAGTAGTTTCAGCACCCTTTCAGCAGTGGGGATTGGACTTCATTGGAGAAATTCATCCTCCCTAAAGTGGCTAGCACAGATGGATCCTGACTGAGACAGATTATTTCACCAAATGGATAGAAGTTGTCCCCACCAGGAGCACTTCTCATAAAGTAATTATCAGCTTCCTGGAAGATATCATAGCCAGATTTGGTTGTCCTAGAAAAATTGTCACTGACAACGCCCCCCCTTTCAGGTCTGAGCCTCTGGCCATGTTTTGTGAACGGTTTGAGATTTCACTAATTCACTCTACTCCCTATTATCCTCAGGGAAATGGACTGGCAGAGTCTTCCAATAAAAGCATGATCAAGCTCATTAAGAAATTACTGGAAGACAATCAAAGGGCCTGGGATTCAAAGCTCAAATTTTCTCTATGGGCTGATCGGGTGACAACAAAGAAATCCCTTGGCATTTCACCTTTCCAACTTGTTTATGGGACAGAGGTTGTTTTCCCTACTCATCTCGCCTTATCTGTGGCGAATTTCCTCCAGGACCTTGAAGGAGAGCCTGACCATATGGTCAGAAGGATTCATTAGATGGTGGAAGTACAGCAGATCAGGGAACAGGTCATGAACAGAGCCTACTATCATCAGTAGAAGATCAAGAAGGATTTTGACAGGAAAAGAAAGAAGAAAGATTTCAAGCTGGGTGATCTGGTGCTCAAATGGGATGCACCCAGGCAGGAAAAGGGCAAGCACAATAAGTTTGATGCCCTCTGGTTTGGGCCTTTCAAGATCTCTGAAGTATTTTCAAACAACACTTACAGGTTGCAGGATTTGGAAGGCAAAGAAGTTTTCAACGGCCCAGTAAATGGGCATTTCTTGAAGAAATGTTTTTTGTGACCCGCACTCAGCTCTTTTGTTTTTGTAAATATTTTTTTTGTTTTCAGCTTAATAAATGACTCCATAGCCCAACAACAAGGCACTAAATCTACAAAAAGAGTCCTTAGAGCATCACAGAGATGACTCTATCCCCCATGGAGCCTAATGTTAGCGACATTTCTTGTAATGTGGGTTAGAATGCAAAGGAGTGGGTTAAAACCCACTTACCCTAAGTACCGGAGTCAAAATGCACCTGTGGTAAGCGACAAGCAAGTTTGGACGACAGAAATTCGCGCGCCCAGATCAACGGTGCACAAAGGATTACGGAGCCCCCCCGCTTTTCTACCTTTAAGCAGAGGGGGGGGGTCCGGAATCGAGGACGCACTTCTTCAACGACTGCGATCGAAGCACCCAGATCAACGGCGCGCAGGGTGATTCCGGACCCCCCCCCCGCCTTTCTACCTTTAAGCGGAGGGGGGGGGTCCGGAATCGAAGACGCATCTCTCTAACGGCTGCGATTTGAGCACCCAGATCAATGATGCACAGGCAATCCGGACATCCTCTGTCTTTCTGCGTTTAATCAACGTGGGGCCCCCTTCCTTGTCGCATCATCTTGCCATCTGTTCTCCACCTGACCTTGTGATGAGGCTCACTCCCTTTAGCCCCTTCCTCATCCTCCGACATCTGTCTGTCTCCCCTCTTTTGGCCTGTGTGGTCCCTTCCCCATCTCATCATCCACTCACCACCTGCCATGTGTCCCGCTCCCTTCCACGTCAGCCTCCCACTAAAAGTGTGTCCACTATATCTCATCTCCTGTCCCCTCCGCTTATTTCCTTTCGCCATATGTCTTCCCCTGTAACCTCACTCACACCTCATCACTTCTTGCCTCGCCCTCATAGTTTGGGCGCCACCTCTCCCGTTATGTGCCCCATCCTTCGCACTGGCCTCCACGCCTATTCATCAGGCCATTCAAGCTAATCCAGGTGGCAGCGCGAAGGGTCTTCCACGTCGCAGAAGTGCCGAGTTGGCCGGGCTATCCTCAATCCCAATGAAGCAGTTATTAAAGCAGTTGGTGGTGGTTAGACATCGCCTCCGCCATAATGGGAAAGTGCAGCAACGAATTAAAGGCACGTCAATTCGCCCATGGAACTGTCAGAGGTTTGATTGCATCTTCCATAGGTGCACGACCATTCAGAGACTGCGAGTGCAGATTTTCAGAAGCCATGCAGACACGATGTGTTTAATGCAGCGTCTCGATTTTGTTGTTGTTGTTGTTTTGAGTATTTGTAGGCGTTTTTGCCATTTTTGTATCTATCGATGGTAGAGAAAAGCTCCCGACTGTAAAGTTTTAACAACCACTCTAGTTTCCTGGTTGTGCATCTGTATATGAGATTTCTTGTTTTATGAAAAATAGTTTCCTTACTCAATCTATGGTTTCGTCTCATACCAGAGAGTTCATGATCGAATGATTCACATGAATTGTTACAATTATGTTATGATAAAGGATTTGTCGTGCATTATTGTATTCCCTGATCTTCTGTGTTTGAATGTAAGAGGATCTTGTGTTTGGACGCTTTCTTCTCCAGTCTGTTAGGAACCTGATGTTTGTGACAGACCCTCACACTCTTCTCATACAAGTCTTCCCCCTGCTCACCCTTATTACAACTCACTGTTTGAAGTTTATCTAAGACCTCCCTTGCTCATGCATGTCTGGCCTAGTTTTAGAGTTGAGATGATATTGTTCTGAGTTTTCTTACATTTGATCATCCCTTTATAAACATATCGTGACATTAAACTGATGGGTGTCGGGCTCTGCTCCTGCTGCAATCCAGGAGTGACTTCCAACGCTAACAGACACTAAATAGATCGAGCTTCTTTTATCTAAATCAAGTCACGAGAAGAGATAATGTGAAGGATTGGATTTGGTGCCTGACTTGGGGGGGAATTCAAATAGAGGAGAATTATTCCCCTTTATGGAACAACTACATCAGATCACTCCAAAATACCTTCTTCTCTCCTCTAGGCCAAGAAGATCAGATGATCTAGTCACTAAACCCCTTGAGAGGATATATTATGAGACTAGGTTACTTAGTTCTTGCCTAGGAAATTAGACGTGATCCTACACCTTGGTGGGGGGAAAGCTCTAGAAATTAAAATTCCCAACAAAAGAAAAAAATTTCATGTGGCTTATGCTGCACAACAAAGCTCTTATATGGGACAAGCTGCAAAAGAGATATTTTTAGGGGCCTGATAGATGTTTCTTATGCAGATTTGACATTGAGACTAATTATCATCTTGTTATGGAATGAAAATTTTCTAAGTAGGTATAGGATGAATTATAAAGGAATTTAGGGCCCTCCTATGTTTGGGAGGGTGCCTCAATAGATGATTCCTTGGAAAATTGGCTCAACAACTAGCAAGAACAAAAATTTAGAGCACTTCCCCCTATTGTAGCTTGGGGAATTTGGATAACACACAATCACTCCATTTTTGAAGACAAGGATCCCTCCTCACAGATCATCACCATAGCTTATCCCTCCTCGCTAGGTATCCCCAAATCACTCAGATAAATCTCTCCAAAAACCAACATGAATCTCAAATTCAAACAGATTTCCCTTGGTATTTTTTTGATGGGGTAGCTCAAGGGGACCCCTCTAAGGGAAGGGCAGGGGGAGTACTCCATCTCCTAAAAAATGATATCATATCCTTCTCAGTAGGAATTAGGGTGGTCACCAATAGTTTCAGTGAGATCATGGCCCTTAAACTCACCATTCAATTAGCCAGGGAAAGGGGAATTTCTTAGCTTCATAATTATGGTGACTCTCAATTAGTCATAAATTGGATGAATGAGGATTACACCTTACAACATTATGCACTCATGCCTCTTTTTCAAAATATCAAAAACAACCTAAAGGATTTTTATCACCTCACCTTTGATCATGTCTACAGGGAAAGGAACCAAGAAGTGGATGGCCTCTCCAAAATTGGTTTGGAAATGGACCAAGGCTTATGGAAAGTCCAAGAAAAAACCCAAGATGCCTCCACCAACTATTTTCATGTCTACTGGATCCAACTAACATACTATCTCTCTAGTTTTTTCCAAGAATGGTATACTCACACTATCTTTACATGATTTATGACATTTTCTTCACATGAAGATTTTAAGATTCCTTAGTTAGTTATTTTTTTATGAAGATTTTTGTAGAAAAAGTTTTTGAAACTTTACAGGGACCTTTTGTAAGAAGTGAAATTATGTTTTTTTTATTATTGATTGTATGAAGAATTGTACTTGCTGAGATAAGTGGTTCTTTTTTGGCTTAGCAGTCAGACTATGTTGGACTCATAGGCAACAAAATTCCTTGAGTATATAAAAATATAATTTTGTTCCTATCTTAGAAATAAAATTACTAGATTTTTTCTTTGGATTTTTTTTTTTATATAAAAATATAATTATAAAATAAAGACAAATTTATATAATAAAATATTAATGATAATCTCACAGTTAATCATTATGATCTTAGTTTTTATTGAGTCATGGTTTAGTGGCAGCTTAGGGAATCTATCCCAAGATGACATACATTCAAATTTAGGCAAGAATGCCCTCACTTCACATGGTGGTGTCATAAGCAATGAGAGGGTTAGGCTCTCCTTGATAAAAGAGCCAACATCTTGATTGTATCTTATGTATCCAAATTCAATGCAAGAAATTAATGCAATTTGAGTTGGCAAGGTACCAACACCCTATTTTAGCATTAAATGTAGAAAAAATAATGATGGAGGAAATGGGGGAGGATTAGGGCATGGTAGTCGTTATGGTTTCAAGGAGAGGGGTTGTTGGAAAGTGATTCGATTCAGAAACCTTGGGAGGGATCGAAACTAGTTGATGTTGGTATAGGGTTAAGGAAAATGGTCGAGAGGAGATAGGGACTATTGTCTTTGGTTTAGGTCACTCAACAAACTAAATCAACCTAGAGGAGGCCTATGGAGCTAAGGGTAAAGGAGAGGAAGGTACAAGACTTGGGAGGATGAGCCAATTTAAAAATATATTTTCCATCAATGTCAGGAGATCATATTATTTAGTAACATTTGTACACCTTATATTGTCACTATATGAAATAATGAGGTTCCCTCTGTACATACATCATATTAACACATGCAAAGGAAATGGGTGCTAAAATATCTAAGAGGAATGATTTTATGGACATGATAGGAGGCCCCACTCACCAATCGATCAAGGGAAATATCCATAATGTTGAGTTCATCCATCAAGTTTACACAAGGGGGGATCAT
>ML783873.1:556706-579859 GCA_009831015.1 Picea engelmannii | reverse complement strand
GTAACATCTTCAAATCGTCAAATATTTATATTTCAATTTTAGGTCACAATCATTGCAATTGCGACGACCGTGACCTAAAATATTTCTTTTTTTTACCTATTTATTTGTTATATTTAACGATCACTTTTAACGTTCCCTTATAACGGTCATTCATCGCTCTTGCGACGAACGTTGACCATATTAATTTAAACAAAGTACATTCGTCGAGATAGCGACGAATACGGGTGGATTTAGAAAAAAATTGAATAATTTAACTTTTTCTCTTGAATGTTGCGACGAAAGAGTACTTTCGTCACAAGTGGTCGTCGCAAATTTTTCAATATGTAGTAGTGTCTCTCCTAAAATATTTCTACATGTTTTTTACAATGTCCCTCTCCTTACCTCTCAAACACCTTGATTAGCATGAACTCTAGCCAAATACAAACCTAGGATCTCCACTACACTTCACTCATTGATAGCATCAATTGCAATGGATTCTCATAGTGTTAGGATAAGTTTAACCTAACACATATCACTTTCTCATCCAATGACTAAGATCCCAACATATTCATCATTTTCCAAGGACAAGCCAACATTTTCACTGAATCCCTTACACTTACACCTAGAGCTTCTAGATCCACTTTCTATTTAGACACCTAAATTTAATTACCTAAATATGGTGGTCAAATGTGTAGAGATGTTATATATTCATGGATCTGCAACCTTGTTGCCTACTTGCAAACCTTCCCAAAGATGATAGAAGAGAATATCCTCCTTGCAAGTAACCATTTAAACGAAATTGCCTAAGCATAGTGGTATTCTCACCAAACTTCTATAAAGATATATGTGGGGGTCATCAAAGAATAAGCTACCAACAAAACTCTTACATTACACATCACACTTATCAAATATGATTGCTTTCATTCATTCTAATTACATGACTATCTATAAGATGCTCTTAATTAGCACAACACTAAATAGCTATGGGAATAAAAGTATCTATGAGAAGAGTATGATCTATTTCCGTAATCACAGTACCCAAGCAGATTGAACCAATGAACTCACATTTATACTAAGTTGTAACTATTATGGAAAAAATGTATATAGAAGATGAGTAACCAAGCTTGTTATGCTGTTAGTATTGCTTGTTCTCTACAAGTAATGTCTATTCACTCTGTATTATATATGAGGTAAATACAATACGTAATAATTGCATGGCTTTACCCCCATCTCTATCCAATCTGAGCTCTATTATTGGCTAGTTATATCACATATCTAATCTGATTTGAGTGTTCTAGCTCTATGTCTTAATCACTATGCTTTCATAAACCTAATCTAGTTCCATAAGTATTCCAGGTTGTTTGATGATTATGGAACAAGAGTATTTGATATGATGAAGTAGCTTAATAAAGAGCACTATGATATGGGTTTACTTATAGAGATACTAGTAGATTGAATGCTTATAACATGTGAACTAAATCCATGGTATGGTGTAACAAGAGTTACTAGTAGATACGAGCTTCGTGTTCCAACTAAGTATAATAGAAGCTACAAGATGTTATACAGAAAACACAGCTCAATGATTACACCTGTACTTACAGCTAATCAAACATGTTGAATATCACACAGTATTCACCTAATTAACATATCATAGTTATATACACTAATAGTGATGTTCAAACTATCATATTTATAGAGATAATGTGTTGAAAGATGGTTGGAGTAATCAAACCAATTACCAGCATTAGTGATACAAACAACCTTGTTCTATCATTACTATGATCAATTCAATGGATGTGTAACTAGAATAGTATAAACCCTTCCTTGTTCTCCTTGTTACTATGTTTCCATATCTAAAAGCTTATGTGTAAATCAAAGCGTATACCACATATGAGCCTTGATAATGGTTACTAGTTATAGTATCAATGATTATGGGAAGATCAATGATGAAACCTAGCTTCTAACACCATAAGGTTTTAATATTATTACGAGTCTATAGAATTGCATATTAAAGTGATTTTACCATATTGAATACAATGTTACTACCTTGTTTGATTAATACATATTGATTATGTTATTACCTATAGTATAATGTAATTTGTGTATTCATGTAACTCCTTGTCAGTAATTAGCCATATTTTACCATTGTAACTATACCATATCTTGTATGCTACTTGTAATTCTTCTAGTCATTTGTATCACATAGCACATACTAAGCTCTTTGTTTAAGCTCTTACTTCTACCCTATCTATGTCATTATCAAAGTTAGCATTGCATAGTTTTCCCTTATTCCATGAATATCATCGATAAACCAAGCTCATGAAACTGATTCAATGTGCATATCTAACCTATCATATCTATAGCTTATACCTTACTCATAGTAGATACCATGAAGTTCCTAGTTTAATTCCCATTGCTTAGGCTCTAATCCCATGGAACCAAGCTTTGTTCAATGTGCATATCTCTAAGCTTATATACCTTACATAGCTTTCTGAACTAAATAGTCAGCTTTCCCATATGTTACAAATTACCACTGTATATGTCATGTAAACTCATATCAAGGTTCACTAGTGTCACCATTGCTTGGATCATTAACACGTATGGAATCATGTATTATCCATAATTATTGAAGTTGTACATATCATAGCTTTAACTACAACTTACTGTATCTGTATAAGTACAGTACGTATTGATTACAGCTTAATGGACTCTATACTTAATCTATACAATATAGTGGAATGATACTAGCTCTCTAATCATGTACACTCCATAATATACATAGCTTATAGTTCTACTTCATCATTTACACAGCTTTGTATAATCTCTAGTATTTGCATCTTGTTACTGAATACTCATCACTTATTATGAATATGCTTATGTACTTTTTGGTTATGTGATCAAAGGAGAATCACCTTTCTATCATAATGATTACATATATGCTTATTACATAATGTATTGAGTAGAACATAAGGTGCAAGCATTACTAAGTTGCTTGGTATATCAAAGCTTCCTAACCTCTTTCTCATAGCTTATACTAGATATAATCCCATAAGTATTCACATAATAAAATCTATTGAATTAGTACCAATATTTACCCAGCGTTCAAAGGGTTGTTGGAGAGAGTGATAATCGCTCTTCACAAAGCTTAAAACAATGTCTTATAACAAGAAGTTGAAGGTCTTTACATGGGGCATCCCAAATGGAGGCTTAACCTCTTGTGCAAGACTCAAAACTATCTTTTGTCTTACCGAGCCAGACCATTTCCTTCCATTGCAAATCTGAACAAATGTCGTAATCTGTCATCTCTTTTGGATATGATCTAGTGTGGATCATACCTTCTTCCTTGTAACTGGAAACGAACAGAAATGGTGTGCAGATGGTGTACATTTGAGTTGCAAGTGGAAAATGGTGGTCACGACAGGGAACTAACGGTTCCATTATTCGAAAACTAATAAACCAAAATTTGCGAGGGTGTGAGAAAATGGTTTCCAGGCAATCCACCTTTGTTCCACAATGCACCCGATGATGCCACGTACCCTCGGGAGAAAACCGTGGTTTGAATTGCGGGACCGCTTTTTGGTATTATACTATGTGCAGCTTCAACCTCCACAATTGTTCCCAGTCGTTGATCTCGACGGATCACGATCAATGACATTTTGGGCATATTTCGCCAGATTTAACTTTTCCCTGCCATTTTTAGACCCTCTCTTATTTTATCTGGTTTCCAAACACATTCGCTGAAGGGAAAGAGCTCATTTTTTTTTAAACATGTACAGGTCGTCGATCTTCTGATGTCCCTAACATCAGTCACATGGCGTCGTTGTCATTGGTATATAGTTGACCGTCGTTGCACCGACGTTGACAGTCGTCAGTCTTCTGACATCCCTAACATCGGTCACATGGCGTCCTTGTCATTGCTATATAGCTGATCGTCTCTCCACCAAAGTTGTCAGTCGTCGAGCCTCTGACGTCCCTAGCGTTGGTCACATGGAATCCACATTGTGGAGATCGAAGAAATGGGATGTCGAAATTCCGATGTCTTTGGTGTCATTGTAGCGACGATTATATGGGGTTTGAACAGTCAAATCTGAGATGACACGTGTCCACATTAAACATCGCAATAGCGACGATACCTATGGTGTCGAAAAAGCGACGTCATGTGAAACGACGTTTGAAGGGGTTTGTTGTTTGTCATTCTCCCGAGAATATAAAGTGGCAATAGTGTCGAACGCGCCATCAAAATTTGACCCAAATGTACTAGTGTCAAGCTATTGTTAGTCATTTATTGAGTTAGAATCAACATTAGATAAAGATGAAGCTTCAAATCTGATGAAGCTATGAAGCTTCAAATCTGAAAAAGCGACGTCATGTGAAACGACGTTTGAAGGGGTTTGTTGTTTGTCGTTCTCCCGAGAATATAAAGTGGCAATAGTGTCGAACGCGCCATCAAAATTTGACCCAAATGTACTAGTGTCAAGCTATTGTTAGTCATTTATTGAGTTAGAATCAACATTAGATAAAGATGAAGCTTCAAATCTGATGAAGCTATCATTATTATAGTTGCAGAAGTAGATATATAACATTCGATTAGGGTTGACACATAATTAGTTCACATTGACTTATCTTAACATTTGTAATTTAACCTAAGTTTTAAAAAAATATTATATTTCCAATTATTTAAAACAAAATTTACAAACATTTGATTGGATAGAAAGATTGATCTCTTATTGTAGTGATCACAGCATTGCGTTGGAAAATGCAAACTTTAAAGTGATTCTTCGATTGTATCTGTGTGAGGTTATGCATGTCCCGAGCACAACGACAGTGTCGTTGTGGAACAGGCGGAAACAGTATTGTAACAACCCTAGTTAAATAGTTGCATAGGGTTTATCAAGAATAGTTAATTATTTAATTAACTGTCCTAATATATTTTAGTTAAACAATGATTATTTATTAATAATATTAATTAATTGTTTATATCTATTGATTAATTAATTAATTAATTATTAAAGGTTAGGGTAATGAATTAAGAGCTTAATAAATTTTAAATTATTTTTATAAGACTTTACATATGCGTATGGAAGGGGGGATGAAGCATGGGATGGAAGGATAAGGTAATAAAGGAAAGGGATGAGGTAATAAAGGGGAGGATACGGTAATTAATGGAGGATACGAAGTCGGTGAATGGTGGGGGATATGACTGGGAGAGTCCTACGGGAGAGGATTATGAAAATTTGGGGGAGGAGCATTATTGAGGAGGAGGTTTGTATTTCTGTCGGATATTTTCTGGTTTTGAGGAGTTTGGTTTTGGAGTTTTGGTGAACCATTGCAGGGGGCACCAAGTTGCTGGGAGTTTTGGGCTCGGGGGCCAGGATTCCTTTCGGTATCCTGGAGCTAGGGAGTCGGACAAGCGACTCCTAGCTGGTTGGGTGGTTAGTCAGTTTTGGGCAAGGTTTGGTCAGTGCATCAAGCCGGGCAAAGCAGCAGAGAGGACAACCAGATCAGTGGAAATTAGCATCAAGCAGAGATATTTTTATTTATGAATTTGCCGAGTTATGTGGATGATTATGTAATTTATTTTCATGTTGTGGATAAATTTAATTTGTATTGAATATTAAATGCTTATATGATGATTAATGAATTATTTATGAGTTGAAAGAAATTCTATGTTTAATTATATGAAATTTTTTAGGCTTAATTAAATTTAGGTTCCTACAAATATTGACAAGGAGTGACGCAGAGGAACATGCGGAAGTCGTAGAGACATGAGCTTAATAATCTTAACCCTAAAGAATAATTGCGTTGAAGAATCATACATGAACGTAAATGCAAGGCCTCCTACCTTCAAACTTATGCTCTTGGGCGATGGTATGTATGAATTCTTCTTGACATGGTTGTTGAAATTCATGCTATTAACCTTCAAACATAGGTGAATTTGTTCATTCTAATGAAAAATTATGAAGTAAATACACATATTGAACAGGGTGAAATACAGTCAAATTAATTTCCTTTTGAAGAAAATCGAGATAGAATCATTGGACTCTGTGAATTCGTTATGTTCAACACGTGAATTTAATTCAAAATTTAAAGAGAATTAGGTTATAACGACCGCACTCTTTTGAAACGTTAGACCTAAGAAATGTTAGGTGAATGGTAAACGAATCTACATTTACAAATTTTGTAGGGAAGGAATAATCCATCGAACATATGAGACTTTATTTTTTGTTTTTTAAAAAGAGTATGTAGAGAGTGCCTGAACGGAGGCGGCCAACAACACCAACCAACGTGGAAGGCTCACTAACGCTTTCATGGTGCTTCTCTTGGTGTTGCTTCTTATTGGTCATCAGATTCAAAAGCAAGATTTGTTGGACTAGGGGAAGTTTCCTTCTTTGCTTATGTCCTTCTTTCATTGTTCCTTCATCTGAGCAGAAAATCAAGTGCAACTACTATAAAAAGACAGTGTCATGCATGGTGCTTGAATGAAATTGTAGTAATTTATGAAATTTTATTACAAAATGCAAGTAAAGATATTTTTAAGAAAATCGTCTGAGCAGAAAATCAACTGAAACTACTATAACAAAGACATTGTCATGCCTGATGCTTAAATGAAATTGCGGGAATTTATAAAATTTTATTACAAAATGCAAGTATCAGGTAAATATATTTTTAAGAAAATTGTGGTTGGCTACATACTTGCACTCTTTATTTCACTTGTCCAATCTTTTATTACTGAAAATATGCTTTAATTGAATTGTTGATCATTTAAGTGGAATGTGAATGAATAATTTATTGTTACTATTGGTTACCAATGCTCATAAGCTATACACTTTGATTTCTAATTATTATTATACACAAGTTTTTTTTTTTGCAAAGCTCGGGAAAAGTAATTGAGGATTTAGAGAATCCTGTAATGTAATGAATGATGAAAAAATTATGTCTAAATATAATTTGAGCAAATTTTTTACCTGGAAAAAAGTTCAACAAATTATATAATGAGGTGGGTAGACCAATTTTGATATAAATGAACACTAACTATACTATTAATTAAAAAATGTTTTTTTTAAACAAATATTTTTTATTTTTAAAAAAAGTATTTGATAATTCTTAAATGCTTAAACAAGAAAAAGGACAAATTTCTCACATGACCCTCCCTCTAATTTCTTAGATGACCCTCTGTCGTTAATATGCGTATACATGGGAGACATCATCTACCCTCCCTCTAATTTCTTAGATGACCCTCTGTCGTTAATATGCGTATACATGGGAGACATCATCTACAAGTATTCGCATCTAGCAGAAACCTTAATTAAAAAATAAACAGTGGACCTTGGGATATTATTCACATACAGCAGAAACATTTGTCCTAAAAATTGAGAAAATTATAAAAAAAAATCACGAAAACAGCCAAGGAAATGTATCTGATGAAACATTGGGAGACATCATATCTATAAGTATTCGCATCTATCAGAAACCTCAATTAAAAAATAAACAGTGGACCTTGGGAGCTTATTCACACATCAGAAACATGTCCTAAAAATTGAGAAAATTATAAAAGAGAGATCATAAAAACAGCCAAAGACACCATGAAAACAGCCGAGGAAAGGAAATGTATCTGATGAAACGCCATTCACTTGATGATATATTTCCCTCCAACTAGGGCAGATCAGAGGAAGCACTGAGATAAATGAAGCTTGGCTATTGAGTTTATTTTCTTGCAGATATAACCATCTGTCTCAAAACCTGATATAACATTCCGGCGCGTTATATGACCCTTTATCCCATTTTTGGCCGGAGCCATATACAAAGGCATTGCGAGGCCCTTACACATTACAGTATCGCCTTCCAAACTAATCTGATAAGGTTATCCCTTCTAATTGAATCCCGATAAGTAAGACGAGTCCACTTAGCCCTCTTCATTCATCTCTCCAGCAAGGCAGGCAGGCAGGATTAGCTCATCGCTGCCTTGAACTACCTGAACGGGGGAAAGGGAAAATGGCAAGCATCTATGAAGGACTGTCCCAATCAAGATTTCAAGGATGAAGCCCGATCGAAGAGCTCTTCATTCTTTCACTCTCCATCCAGGCAGGCAGGATTAGCTCATCGCTCGCTTGAACTACCTGAACAGGGGAAAGGAAATGGCAAGCATCTATGTAGGACTGTCCCAATCAGGATTTCAAGAATGAAGCTGTCAATGGTTGAAAAGACCTTCCATCCAGAGCTGATAAGGTAATTTTATGAATGTCCAACAAGAAATAGGTCAATGAAATTGAAGAAAACAAGTATGAATATAATGTGGAAGTGCAAACAAAAGATAACATTTAAAATAAACCTACCTAGATAACATGAAAAATGACAATAAAAAGAAACCTACATTATTACAGAAATGACATAAAAAAGAAACCTACAATAGTACAGCCTCAAAACATGTGTATGCCTGTGTCAAATGGTACAGTGATCCAAAATATGCGTTCAAGATTGAAAAAGTGGTCGGCTCAACAGTCTTTTGAATACAACATGGGAGTGCAGGGTGCCTAGATAACAAAAAAAATTACAAAAAAATAACCTACAGTGGGGTACAGTGGTACAGCCTCAAAACATGTGTACTAAATACAACGGGGGAGTGCGCACGCCTAGATAACACAAAAAATGACATTAAGAAAGTAATCTACAGTAGTGAACAGGCTAACTCGGGAGCAAACAGGTCCACTTTTTGGAAAAAAATGGGCCTGAATCCAGTTAAATTCAGGGGAATTTGAATTTCTCATATGAATCAAAGTTCCATGCATTTCAGAACCTTGCCCCAGGGGTTTTGTTCCATTTTA
This sequence comes from Picea engelmannii, assembly GCA_009831015.1. Taxonomy (NCBI): domain Eukaryota; kingdom Viridiplantae; phylum Streptophyta; class Pinopsida; order Pinales; family Pinaceae; genus Picea; species Picea engelmannii. Next base: position 571,058 of record ML783873.1, on the reverse strand, counting down.
AACCAACCAGATACTCAGAAAATCATAAAATCAATCAGAACAATTAACCAAAAATGAAAAACAGATCACCAGAAGACCTGCCAGAAAAATAACTCAAAAGACCTACCAAAAAAATAACTCAGGAGGAAAGATTGCTCCAGGCTTAACCAACTCTTTATAGGGCCTCAAAACATGTGTATGCCAGAAAAATGACAAAGGAGGTAACCTACAGTAGTACAGCCTCAAAACATGTGTATGCCTGTGACAAAAAGAACACAGCCTCAAAACAAGCATGTGTATGCCTGTGACAAAAGGTACAGTGATCAAAATATATAAGTATGTCCAAGATTGAAAAAGTGGACAACTCAAGAGTCTTTTGAATACAATGTGGGAGTGCAAGTGTCTAGATAACACGAAAAATGACATAAAGAAAGTAACCTACAATAGTATACAATGTGGGAGTGCAAGTGCCTAGATAACACGAAAAATAACATAAAGAAAGTAACCTACAGTATACAGCCTCAAAACATGTGTATACCTGTGATAAAAGGTACAGTGACTCCGCATATATTGACTATATATACCGCATGAATAGCGATCAATAGTCAATATATATGCGTGTGGTTCTTTCGGGCAAGTTCCACAAATAAAGTAAACCACAGGAATAGCGATTAATAGTCCAAAATAGATATGTTTGTGATTCTTTGGTCAAGTTCCACAAATAAACTAACTCTTTAATAGTGATTAATAGTTCAAAATATCTACAGGGGTGGCAGGAGCAGGGAGATTCTTTTCGATCCAAACAGGAAAAGTGGAATTCTAATTATGTCCAAGGGTATCCTTTACAAAAATCAAAAAGCTATTGCATATATTGCCAAAAATATGTCAGTAAACCATGTATAATTCTTGCCTAAGAATTAAACGCTATTAAAGGCGATAGCATATTTTGCCAAAAGATGTCAGTAAACCATGTATAATTCTTGCCTAAGAATTAAACGCTATTAAAGGCTTATTTTGCCAAAAGATGTCAGTATAATAATTCTTTGTAACAACGTATAATTCTTTCCAACAATTAAACGAATTAAACTATGTATAATTCTTTCCACAACTAAAGACAAACAATGTATAATTCTTTCCCACCATCAAAGGCTATAAATTATTTTCACCAATGTATAATTATTTCCAACAATCAAAGGCTATAGCATATTTTGCCAAAAGATGTCAGTAAACCAAATAATTGGGCAGAGCTGAATTCTCTTTACGTAATTCTGCATTGATTTATAGATTAAAAAATAGTTATAAACAATATGCAAAACATGCTTCTTATCCCTAATCATAAAAATAAAAGAATTAAATGTAAAGTAGAAAAAATCACCCTGGCTCTTTGTCCTTATTTCTCCTATTTTTAGGTATGAAGAGAAGGCTCTCAACAATATCTATGATTTAGCTATTTTCTATTCAGCAATATCTATGATTTAGCTATTTTCTATTCAAGGGGAACACAACCAGAAAATGGTAAAGATTCTGCAAAGATAATGTTGATGGACTGATGGTTATAATTTGTCAAAATATGTAATGCCTTTTATGACTATTGTTTCCAAACTGATTTTGCATCAAACATAAAAGCAGCATTTTTGTTTTTTATGGAATGAATTTCCGTCAGATTATTTCTGACATAAATAATTAATAGGAGAAAGGGATATCAGACGAACAAATTGATCATTCAAGGTATATTTTATATTTCTGATTAAAATAATTAATATAGTTTTTTCTTGGAAAAATGGACATCAGACAAATCAAATGAACATTCAATATCGAAATCTTCAAAAGCAAAAGCTTCAAATGGATATCAGACAAACTAAATCAGCATTCAATATCGAAACCTTCAAAAGAGAAAGCTTCAATCCCCACTGCAGCAGATTCCTTTCCCAACGGCATACACACACCATATAATCAATCATTTTTACTCACCCTAACCAGTAATCCAGATAGACCTAATAAATATTAAATACGCAACAGATGCTGCAAGTTCAAATACCCAATAGAAGAAGAGTGCAAGAGAAAAATCAGACTACCCAAAATAAGCAAAAGCCTCAATGAACTTTCCCAAAATACGCACATGTTGCCAACATAACTCTCAAGCATATCATTTATAATTGAGGCACCAAACCAAAAATACAAAATATTGTAAGATACATTACAAAAAAAAAATGGCAGACAGTTTCGTTAAACTTTCCGTAAAATGGACACATGGAATATTTCCCAACGAAATTTGCGATCATCTCTACTAAAACTGCAATCATCTCTACTGCCTAATAATGCAATTTCAAATGACAGAAATATAGCCTGGAAATATAACTCTATGGTTATGCATTTTTCTCTAAATAACAAACTCACACTATAGCCCTTGTAAAAACAATACATCCACCATATCACATTCTAAATAAACTGACTCATATAATTTTACCCATGTCACAAAATTAGTTTCCAAAATGAAAATCACGGTAACGAGGTTCAGAGCAAGATTACACAATATCTCAAAAATAGTCCAGCACCGTACCAACTAAATCAGTTATTCAGACTGATTCACAACTAACAAGTATAGAACGAAAGGATAGTAAACCTAGGATTCAAAATTCAGCAGCTTATAAAACTACCGATACAGTGAAGATGCTCCAAGATATGCAGGAGGAGCCCCAGCAACAGAAGCTCCCAACTCAGGTCGGCGTAAATCCCTTTGCAGGAGAGGGTCTGCATAGTAGCTTTCAGTTGCAACATCCACTATCGGCTTTCGATAATCCACATCCAACCTTTGACGATATAAAGATTCAATGCTTGGATCAAGCCGGCTCTGATAATCCAACTCAGGCAGCTGATCCCTTGGGAGTTGCTTCGGTAATGCACTAGCATATGCATCTTGTACTCGAAGGCTCGCATATGGATCTTGTGCTCGAAGGTTCGCATATGGATCTTGGGTTTGAAGGTTCGCATATGGATCTTGAGCTTGAAGAGGAGCCTGAGGAATATAATCCCTTCCAGCCCCATATCGTAACAGGTCCCTCTCAGATATAGCAGGATCAGCACCATATCCAGCTAATGGAGCCTGAGGAATATTATACTCAGCACGTGCTGCACGTCTTGTTTCCTCTTGATAACGTAATATATCATCTCTCATTATTTCCTCTCTGCGCAATTCCTCTCGGCGCAGCTCCTCTCGGCGCAGCTCCTCTCTTAGCAGTTCCTCTCGGCGCAGTTCCTCTCGGCGAAGTTCCTCTCGACGAAGTTCCTCTCTTAGCAGTTCCTCCCTCAGCAGTTCCTCCCTGAATTGATGCTCCCTAGAACGATGAAGGTCAACTTGACCTCTAGGTTCAAGAGGGGGAGCATCCACAGGATTGCGGGGAATTTCAGGGCGAGAATCAAATCGTGGTACAGGTCGGAAGAGCTCAGACAGCTTTTTCACCTGTAAAGCAAAAGATTGTCCTAATTATAGAAGCCATCAAATATGTCAAGCAGTTTTATTACAAATAAACAATAGATAGATACCTGTTGAGCATTGAGCTCAAACCTAAACTTGTTCTTCCCATCATAATTATCTTTGATTGCTTTCTTGAATATGTCTTCAGAAAGTGGTAAGCAATCCTTTTGAATACGAAACCGCACCTGCAGAATCATGCCTTATTTAAAAAACTTGCTCTCAACGGAAACTTGTATAATGTGAACATTTAAAGAAAAGATGCATGTACCTAGCAGCGTCAAAAAGAGTGAAAAGGAGGCAAACAGATGATAAAACCAGAATTGCCTACTCCCAAAATAAGACAATATATGTAGCTACTATATAATTGATAAAATCCAACACGGCAAAACACAGAAATTACTGGGTAACAAAAATGCGACAAATACAGAGTTACAACAAAGAAGTGGAATCAGCAATCTTCAACAGAAAAGTTTAATGCAGCAGCTATATTTTAAGTTATAACCAGCGGAATGGGCAGATTGGCAATAATAAATTAATGAGAAACAGACGAACGAGTTAAAGTTGAACGTAGCTGCTTAATACAGATAACATCATTTAATAGATATGAATAAATTGTTTTCAAACAGATCGCAATTTAAAGAAAATTAAAAAAAAAATTACAGCTTGGATATAATTCAGAAAAATAGAACCACGGATGTTTACATTTATATATAGTCAAAAAAAGTATATACAAACTAGAACTTATAAGAAATAAACAACCTCTTTAAGAAAAACCACTACACAAGTTACCTGTGCTGGGAATGGCCTTTTAGAACCTCGGAAAGCATCTGGCTCGAGATTCATTCCTCCACCAGAGGCTGCCTTATAGATACCATACATCAATCTAAGGTCAAAATCGTACAAGAAGAGCTTCATTCCGGTCTTGACCTTTTCAACAAGGTCCTTTTTGGCTGGTGGCAAGCCAAACACTCTGTATCGAAAGCACTCCTGCTTAGTTTGAGAATTACACATAAAAATCAAGCCTGCAAAGTTGTCTTTTCCATTGCCATCTTCATCTTGCTTTTTCTTCTTGTTTTGATCAACCTTTGGTCCAGTAGGATCAGCTGTGACCTTCGGTTTCTTCTCTTTAACAGGTGTCTCTTTCTTAACAATCTTCTCACCAACATTAGTTGGTGCTGCCTCTTTCTTTTCAGCTCCGCCATCTACTTGCTGACCATCCCGCGCTCTCTTCCTGTTCTTTCCTCTGGCCATGTTGTTTTAAAAGCTTTGAACAAATTTACGTATAACTGCATCCATCATAACCATTACCAGAACACAAACTAATTTCAATACATGTTTTGAACATGACACAATAAATTTGAGGCAAAGCAATTAAAAAGACTTATCAATACAGACAAAAATATACAGCTCGCAAAGATTTCAACGTCGATTGAAACCTATCTAAGAAATGTCAGATATTTGTTACCCAATCGTTAAAAAAGCATTATTAAAGTCCTACATATGCGGAAAAACATTATGGCTAACTGTTATGTGACGAACCACCTAAATCAAAACAATACTTGTAAGTCATATCAAGTTGGGTAAAGTATAACACACACCACACATGTCCAAATAAATATAAATATACACTGTCAAGGCACTCTTTGTCAGAAGAAGAAAAGGGATCATTTGTAATAAAACTAAAGGAATAGACCCTCATGGAAGTATTGGCACGATGAAACCACCAGAGAACGATAATAGACCGTATATTTTCAATAGTCAGCTAATTATATAAACTAAATGTCATATAAGCATTTTTAAAACAGTAAAAACAAATTCAAAATCACATATTAGCACAGAACGAACTTGATTAACATCAGAACACAAGCATAATCATGTAGAAATACTAAAAGTCAACTAAATGTTATAGAGGAACTTTTTAAAACAGTAAGGACAACTTAAATAATCACCTATTAACACTTAATAATCACCTATTAACACAGAACGATCTTGATTAACATCAGAACACAAACGACATCACATACAAATACTAGAGATCGAACATATAGAAATACTAGAGATCGAAGGCTCTTAAATTTTGTCTTCTAATAACTTTAAAGACCATTGTTGTCAATTGAACCTGACCTACGCAATTGAGAGGTGTGTTATCATCTCTACCCAGGATCAATCCCTGTGAGTGACATGTTGAACTGTGAGTGAGTGACATGTTGAACTTTACACGAGCAACCGAGATTCAATCAATTCCCGTTAGTTACATGTTGAGCTCTTCATGAGCATATTTTTGACAAAGCTTCAAGCTTCTACAGAATCCAGTTTATCCTGAGCACCATGAGAAGCGCCTAGTGGATTTCCAGAGGAAATGCATTAATGCATTACATGGGGGTTAAAAAAATACTTGCAGATATATTATTCATAGAATGAGCACATAAGGTTAGCTTATGGATGACGAGCACTATAGTTAAAAAAGTGGGAACGAGTGAATGACCTAGTTGCTCCATTTTCAAATTCTAGATTGAGAAGAGGGTAAAAGGAATCACAACTTTCGTAATTTCCAATAAAATACCAACTGGTAGCTGTGTTCCCTGCAAGTAAACTTCCAAAAGGTGGTAGCTCTACTTGTCTGCAACTTAACTCGCACTTATATGTCAAGCATTTTTCATAAAAACCACGGAATCTTCCCCCTTTTGGAACGTAACACCCTTATGAGGTGTTTGGGGTTCAGAAGTTTTATGCCCCGCTCCTTTTACCCAAAAAAAAAATCAATTATATTTCATGTAAAACTCCAGCTCATCTACAAGAAGTCAACCAAACCCTACGAAAGAAAATGTGACGGTACTTTTCACAATAACAAAGCCTCGATTGCCTACAACTCAGAACTGTAATCAAGATACAGCAAAGCCCTTCTTAGGTTGCAATCCATGAAGAATAATTGATTAGCAACATTTCAAATCTTGAAATTTGTTCAAACCCCCAATGAAACAAAACCCACATACAAAAATTTCCTTCTAAAAATGCTACCATTGAAACAAAGTAGACCCTGAAGGAAAATCTCTTTTGATAACTAACTAAAACCAAGACCGCCAACACTTTATTTAACAAGCGAAGCCATTCAAGTAACCCCGAACGGGGGTTTCATAAATAGCAGCGCCTGGAAACAAAAAAGTAGCACACACAAGCATAAACTAACGGGACTTCGCTCAACATCACGCCCACAAAAGAGCAGTCTAAAATACATTCAGAGACGTGACTAGCATAAAATCTTACCTAAACTTAACGACAAGGTATCTTCGCGACGGTTTCATCGACAATAAATCTGAGAAAAGCCCATTATAGCTAAGACTAAATAATATCGCAACTGCACAAATCCATCGAGAAAAAACCCAAAAAACCGCAGAATAAAACCGTGTCGCAGAAACCTACAAACCCTAACGGCGCAGAACCAACTCGACTGAAGCTCATTTCAGGAACGGGAAAAAGGGTTAAGGGAGAAACTTACTGACCTGTTAAACGAGCTGCCACCGGAGAGTGCCTACCCGCAGAGAACCTTCGGCATATGTTATCTGATTTCAGCAACAAGAAATCAAGAAGCCGCGAGTGGATGAAACAAGAGCGGAGAGGAAACAATATAGTGGAGAAAAGAAGAGGGTTCGCGAATCCAACGGCTAGGATCCACTCAATGACCTACACCCACGGATCCTTTGACACGTTCGAGCATATATCACTTCAAATTTCTATTGTACCCAGAGCTCCCTACCTCCCAGTGTGAAAAGGACCAACACACGCGATGTTCTATAAACCCTAATTCCCGTTTTACCCGATTTGCGAAATTGAGTTTGCGTCTCTCTGTTATTGGAATTCGGAGAAAATCCTTGGAAAGTTTTAGGTATCGAGAATGAAGGACGAACGACAAGTTTTATCAATACCCTTCCTTCATGGTTGTGGTCCCATAGAGTGGCAAGTTTTATTATGACCCTATTTTCATGGTTCCATTCAACGCCCATTCCATTCTAGACAAGAATGTGATCCCGCTAAGTACCAAGGTCATTTTTAGGAAGTTTTATTTTACCCTTTCTTGATTGTTCTTGTTTAATGGAAGACTTCGTGCATGGTGGAATGTTTTATTATTATTATTTTTTATTTCATTTTGAACATTGTTCTTGTTTAATGGAAGACTTTGTGCATATCGAAATGTTTTATTATTATTATTTTTTATTTCATTTTGAAATAATGTGGTTTTTATGTTTTGGGTTTCACTAGAGTTCAATTTTCACAAAGTGGATATGTTAGCCCATTGTGATAAGGGGTAGAGGTCCCAGTTCGATAGGCTTTGGAAAGTCATAAGTTTCATGTTATGAACCTAAATCTCGCCTAAGTAATCCCAATAAGTTACTAATTCCTCTAGATTAATAAAAAAATCAAATTACTCCATTTTAAACCAAAATGGTGAATGTGAGATAGCAAGTTTTTATTAATAAATTTCCTTCATAGTTAGATGAAAAGCTTGCTCCATTTTAAACAAGAATGAGTCTCATGGATATGACAAATTTGATCAATACCCTTTTTTCATGTTTCAATTGAAGGCTTACTCCATTTTAAACATTGGTCCCATGGAAGTGGTTGGTCCCATGGAGGTGGAGGTGAGCATTAATTTCACGGGACTTGCGGTGATTACATAAATAACTATCACAAATAATCGAGCAAAAGGTTAACTTAATCAATGGTAATCAATGTTATTGAGTTTAGTTTCAACAAATCCCTTTTTATTTTTTATTTTTATGTTTTTCATTAATTGATTAAAAATTTACTCATTTAAAAAAATGGTCCCCTCCAGGTGAAGGTGAACATTAATTTCATAAGACTCATAGTGATTATATGAATAACTATTACAAGTACAAACAAATAAGGGGTTAATGAATTTAGTTTCAACAATCCCTCATTCAAATCCTTTTTTTCGTGAGCTTACTCCATTTTAGATCACATGGAGGTGGAGGTAAGCATTAATTTCATAGGACTCAGGATGATTACATGAATAACCATCACAAATTATAATGTAAGGAGTATTAATTTCATATGACTTATGGTGATTACATAAATAACCATAAAAAAACAAAAATAATGTAAAGGGTTAATTAATTAGTGATCATTAATAGTTTAGTTTCAATAAATCCTTGATTCAAATTTTTGATATGAATTCGATTCAAAATAATATTAAAAAATGATTCTTTCAAATCCTTAAAGAACCTAATTCAAATTCTCCAAATACAACATACTAATTCACAATAAAGAATAAAAGATCACTACACATAATATACACACATTATTCATAGAAGAAGAAATATTTTTTTATTTTTATTTTTTTAAATTACAAATAAAATCAAAATTACTAAAAGAAAATGTAAATATGTATAAATAATGAAAAAAATCTTAAATTATCATGAATATGAATTAGATTTATATTGAAACCCAAATTTATCTCTCGAAAATTAAAAAATCATAAATAAAATCAAATTGAAAATGTTATCTATAAATAATGAAAAAAAATAATCTTAAATTATCATGAATATGAATTAGATTTATAATGAAACCAAATTTATCTTTGTAAAATTAAAAAATTACAAATAAAAACAAATTTACTTTATGTATAAATAATAATAAAAAAATCTTATAAATTAGATTTATAGTGAAACCTAAATTTATTTTGTATCATTTTCAATTTTTTTTTTTTCTAAACATTTATCTAATAACATTTTTAATGTTTTTTTATAATATTAAAATAGAAAAATTCTAAACATTTATCTTGTAACTTCACTCTTTAACAAAGTTTTGTAATTATCTTGTAACTTTACAAAGTTTTGTAATTATCTTGTAACTTAGCTCCTTAACAAAGCTTTGTAATCACTTAATTTAAGATAGACTTATTATTAATAATAATTTATTTTTAAGATTTATTAATAATATTTTATAAAAAATAATTTATTTTTAAAATTTATTAATAATAGTTTTTAAAATTTAATAATAATAATTTTCTAAATTTAATAATAATAATATATTATGTACATTATAATTTGAAAGAAAATCAACTCTGGGGATGTAAACTTATTAGCAAGTATTGTGTAAATGGAAATAAATATATAAAAGAGATCTCAAATTCCATTCTCACCTTTGATTTAGGATTATAGTGATAACCAAGCTTGTAATTTAACAACCTATAAAATGTTTTTAAATAATTAATTTAAAATTTTTGCACAGTGCATCATATGATTACAAATGGGTAAAATTGTTACTTTTAATTTGGAGAGAATCTTATGTGATAAAATTAATTTAAACTTAAATTTTTTACATGGTGCATCATTTGATAATGGGTAGAGTTGTTACTTTTAATTTGGAGAGAATCTTATGTGATAGATAATTTTATCTTTCATTGGTAAGATCTTAAAAAATTAATATAAGATTTTTGCATGGTACATCATCTAATGGGTAAAGTTGTTATTTTTATTTTTAATTTGGAGAGAATCGTATGTCATAGATTTATCATTAATTGGTAAACTCTTTACTTTTGAGTAGAGGTATAATAGATAATTTTATATATCATTAATTGGTAAACTCTTTACTTTTTGAGTAGAAGGTATAATAGATAATTTTATCATTAATTGATAAATGTTTTACTTTTACATAGAGGTGTAAGGTTCAAATTTATTTCTATTTCTTCACGTTAGAAGTAAATAACATTTATCATGTCGATGATATTAAAGATGAAAAAGTTTATTAAGATTTTTTTTCACTTAACATGATTTATAAGACCTAAAGGATAAAAAATGAAAAAAAAAAAGGATAAAAAATGAAAAAAAAATGGGAAATTAAATTCATAAATTACTTATTTAGATAATTGAAAACTTAAAAGGATAAAAATTGAAAAAAAGATAGGAAATTAAAATCATAAATTACTTATTTAAACAATTATTTCCATGTAAACTTAAATTTACAACAAAATCTTAAAAAACTATAAACTTAAAACCCTATAATTACTTATTTAGATAAAGATAATGGTTTCAATGTGAACTTAAATTCACAATAAAATCTCCAAACCTAGTTTGGTTACTATAAAATTTAAATCCTAAAATTACTTATTTAGATAATATTTTAAAATCTTATTTAGATAAAGATAATGATTTCAATGTGAACTTAAATTCACTATTTTAAAATCTTATTTAGATAAAGATAATGGTTTCAATGTGAACTTAAATTCACAATAAAATCTCCAAACCTAGTTTGGTTACTATAAAATTTAAATCTTAAAATTACTTATTTAGATAATATTTTAAAATCTCCAAACCTAGTTTGGTTATTATAAAATTAAAATCCTAAAATAATATTAGTTTGGTTATTATAAAATTAAAATCCTAAAATAGTATTTAGATAATGGTTTAAAAATTCTAAAATTACTTATTTAGATAATATTTAGATAATGGTTTCAATGTAAACTTAAATTCACAATAAAATCTCCAAACTTAATTTGGTTACTATAAAATTAAAATCTTAAAATTACTTATTTAAATAATGGTTTCCATCAATAAAATCTCCAAACCTAGTTTGATTGTCATGATTTCTTGGGTGGGCAGTTTATCCGGGCCTCAAGGGATAGCAGCAAGATTAGAAGGCAAGAAACCACCTTCGGGAAACAGCTTTGATTGTCATGATTTTAGACTTTATGAACCAAATTATAATCACAAATCTTACTATAAATACATTTAATATTATTGTATAAAATGCATTTTAAATTTTATGAACCAAATTATAATCACAAATCTTACTATAAATGCCTTTAATATTGTTATATAAAATGCATCTTAAAAGGAAATGAGCATCTTGTTCAATCTCCACTAGATTGCATGAATTACAAATTCATTTTTTCCATGGACTTTTTAGAAGAGTCCATCTATCAATTTCACAATGAAGTTCATGTGAGTTAGTTTTTAACTTAGCAATCCTCATTTTTTTCTCTTAATTTAGAAATAATCATTTTTTTTCGAGGCTTGCAACCATATTAGAATAGAAAGGACGATAAGCTTAGAATTGATGGTGGTTTTTGTTATAACCCTAAATTGCACCACACATGCTTACCTAGCATCAGGCCAACTCATATCTCTTCATTGCCAAATCATCTGCTGAACAACCTCTGTGAAAATCCTCTTGGATCAAGGACCACGCGTCCTAACCCACTACTGCACGCGTGTGCATGCTGGCAGGCCTACTATAGCCCGCGTGTACCTAACAAAACACAAAAATAAGAAAGTTATCGACGGGACAAAAAGCTATGGGTCAGTTAACTGAAACTCCCAGCCATGCATGGCCGAAAGTTCGTCCAAAACCCTAGCTCCTTCTAACCTATAAAAGAAGGGGTAGGGGTACCATTTGAAAGGAGGAAAAATATAGCGAAGAAACTCTGCCCATTTGCCAAATCCATTGTCCCAACTCTTTAGCCTTTCCTCAAGTCAAAGGAGAATTAACACAAAGCAGTTGGAGGACAGAAGAGGAGGAGCCCAGGATCAAGATCAAGGAGTGGTGGTCAGTCTCGACTTTGATTGTAAGTTGATTCATTTTGAAAATAATAAAAGAATACTTTTCCTGTCCCAATGCATGAGTTATCTATGGTTTGTTTAATTTATGCTTAATTTCTAACCCTCAAGTAGAAAAGTAGCATGCATGTGTAGTGGTTTGTCTTGATTGCAGAATTATCTTTGGAAGGAGCAGCGCAAGCAAGCGGGCAAAGTGCAACGGAGGATCTACACCAAACATCAGTAAAAAGGTTAGTAGTTCATTTCCATGCATGTATTGTGAAAGAAGGGTTTAAGTTTTGGGTGGTAGGTTAAAAAGTAATTTCTTTACGGTCAAAATCTGCATGACAGTCTAACCCTAGTTTGCTAGTCCGTAGGGCATTTTTCCCAACAACAGAGTTGACGACCATAATGGGGAAGATACTCTTTAGGGTTTCCGGATTTAGTTGAGTTTGTGGGTAGTTTAAAATATTAGATTTTCGATATTTCTTTGTCTGTCTGTTTTCTGTTAGGTCTGAGCTAGCAGGGAGCCTGGTTCTTTATACTAGTTTTTCCTTGACTGTTGCTTGACGGTAATTATCGGGACACACAGAGGTACATGAGGCCTGCAGAAGGTCTGCACGCGTGTACCCGCGCCCTAATCTCTTACAGTCTGCATGTGAACGCTAGCTGTAGAGGTTTCAGTAGCGTGTAGGAGTTCAGAGAGCTTGAGAGGCAGTCCTCCTCTTCCCTATCAGAATTATACATTCTCAGGGGATTTTCTAGATCCTGTCTGAGTCTTGCTGGTTCACAGTCTTGTTTCAGTTTGTCTTGTTGTGTTTTGTTATTCCTTGCAATTATTTTTCTTTTCTGTTAGAAGAAGCATCCAAGCCTTCAAGAGACCCTGGTGATCAATACCAGAGGCCTCTTCCTGGTCTAGGCTGCTTGTTTTATTGTTGTCTTAGAATTTATACATACACGCGGCCTGTACAAAGCCAGACCGCGTGTACACGCTGTCTATTTCAGCTCAGCACGTGTTCGCACGCGTGTTGTTTCAGTGACAGTAGCGTGCTTGACAGGCTGCTTTTCAATCAGGGTGGGGCAGTCATCCCCTCCTGTGGTGAGAAGTGTTTCTCTCAGGTGTTTGAGTCTAGGGTTGAACAGTGAATAGGTTAGGGCCTCTTACCCTTAGCCTGTTTTTTCTTAGTTGATAGTTGATAGAAAAGATAAAAAAGAAAAATTGTGTTTTATGGTTTTTAGACAAGCGTAAAAGTTTGTGCTTTCTTGATTGTCATTGTGTGTCTTTGCTCTGACTCTTTGCGATCTGCGCTTTAAGCCAGAATTTTGTTTTTCTTGGTTTTAGGTTTGTCGGTATTTTCCCTTTGTTGCTTGATTAGCACGTAAATAAAATAAAAATATATTTTCATTTTCTTCTTTGTTTGAAGATTGTGTTTCTGCATCAATAGCTAGGGAGAAGTCTTTTGTTCATAGTTTTTTTGCAGTGCATTTAGAGCATAAGTAGCTCGTAGTCGAGCGAAATTCCTTTATGTTTGCTGCATGAAATCTTAGAAAAATTGAAAAGAAAAAAAAGTCTTTCTTTGTGAAAAGTTGTTGATTTTTGCATTTAGTAAAAGTCTTTTGTTTCCATCTTGTTTCATTCGTTTTTTATTTGAGTCTTTACACATCATTAGTTTCACCTTCATACCCCATGACGTAAAAAAGCCCATAAAAGCAACGCTAATTTAAAATCTATTAGACTTTTTGTTTGTAGGGTTCACAAACTAGTTCAGGACTAGGGCCTTGGATTAGGTTGGAGAGGAAACTCTCCAAGGCCATTCAAAACCAAACATTGGAGTCTGTGATAGGGAGTGTAGAAGTCCAGTTTCGTGGAAGTTATCCGGGACCCCCCTCTAACACAGGGGATAAACACGAGGTCGCGTGCGGAAAGGTGGCGGAGATAACCCCTCCAAAGCTGGACCAAGCGCAGTGGAGAACACATATCAAGGGCTTGTTTTGGGATTCTGTCGTTTGCATTTGCCACGGGGCTTCATGGGTCTCGAATCCATTCGAGGTCCTCAGTTGTCTTCCGGGCCATTTGCTCTCGATACCCTTGACAGGATTCGGGCTTGATACCCTGCTCATTGTGGTCTACCCGACTTTTGACTGTACCCGCCTGGTGACTGTTCGCGTGCTGGCAAACTAGTTGCCAATCTTTTTAGGTACATACACAGGTGACTGCGGGGGTATACCGCGGTACCTAGGACAGACATCGGGCCACGCTTTGCAAAGTATACCCGGATGGTGCTTCCGTGTTCGAGTTGCACTTGCACCGGTAAGTTGCTCTAGTGTTGGTTGTTGTAACTG
>ML783873.1:539912-556606 GCA_009831015.1 Picea engelmannii | reverse complement strand
TTTGATCATCAGACTATGGGATGTAGTACGACCTTAGGAAGCTTTTATCGCTATATAGAGTTGTGTCCTCCACCGTTTGGTTACTCTTCCAAACATATGGAGAGTTTGTGTTGCCTCCTGCTTCGTAGACTTATGATTAACATATATCCTGCCTGAGTCTTAACACTTGGCGTGCTATTGTCCAAGGGAAGTTTGTCACTGAGCCTGAGTCGGCCCCTCTGCAATATGTCTCTTGTCCGCATACCCGGCCATCCTGAACGTCCAATCAAGTCCTTGTTCGAAATCACTGAAGCCTTCAGTCCGATCATCAAGATTATCAAGTCCATAACCGACGAGCAGTCGAAGACCTCTGGGTAGTGCAGTGGTACACTCATATTACACTCCTACCCAAGTTTTAGAAGATTTTAAAGTTGTTGCTCGAGCTCTAAAGTACAGCCATCAGGCTGAATCAGCTTCTGGGAGATGGATACTCTACATGTATATCTTTCTAATTCCGAGATGTAGCTCCGCTGTGTATTATTCGCGGCTACTCTTTATAGTTATTTGACATGGATCTACAGTGTATTTGATTGGTAGCCATGGTTCTATTTTATCCCGAGCATGGGTATGCCCGCCTCGGGGAGACATTTGTTATTTTGCAGACGGCACCTCTTGGTTCCTGATTCTTGGGCTCACTCATTCAGCATATCGGTACAGATTGGTAAAAGATTGGTAATGTATTTCGGCCATCAGATGCTCTTCTTACCTCACACATTAGGGGGCATCTGTTATAACCCTAAATTGCACCACACATGCTTACCTGGCATCAGGCCAACTCATATCCCTTCATTGCCAAAACATCTGCTGAACAACCTTTGTGAAAATCCTCTTGGGTTAAGGACCACGCGCCCTAACCCACTACTGCACATGTGTGCACGCTGGCAGGCCTACTACAGCCCGCGTGTACCTAACAAAACACAAAAATAGGAAAGTTGCCGACGAGACAAAAAACTATGGGTCAGTTAACTGAAACTCCCAGCCATGCATGGTCGAGAGTTCGTCCAAAACCCTAGCTCCTTCTAGCCTATAAAAGAAGGGGTAGGGGTACCATTTGGAAGAAGGAAAAATATAGCGAAGAAACTCTGCCCATTTGCCAAATCCATTGTCCCAACCCTTTAGCCTTTCCTCAAGCCAAAGAAGAATTAACGCAAAGCAGTTGGAGGACAGAAGAGGAGGAGCCCAGGATCAGAATCAAGGAGCGGTAGCCGGTCTCGACTTTGATTGTAAGTTGATTCATTTTGAAAATAATAAAAGGATACTTTTCCCATCCCAATGCATGAGTTATCTATGGTTTGTTTAATTTATGCTTAATTTCTAACCCTCAAGTAGAAAAGTAGCATGCATGTGTAGTGGTTTGTCTTGATTGCAGGATTATCTTTGGAAAGAGCAGCGCAAGCAAGCGGGCAAAGCGCAATAGAGATCTATGGTTTGTTTAATTTATGCTTAATTTCTAACCCTCAAGTAGAAAAGTAGCATGCATGCGTAGTGGTTTGTCTTGATTGCAGGATTATCTTTGGAAAGAGCAGCRCAAGCAAGCGGGCAAAGCGCAATAGAGGATCTACACCAAACATCAGTRAAAAGGTTAGTAGTTCMTTTCCATGCATGTATTGTGAAAGAGGGGTTTAAGTTTTGGGTGGTAGGTTAAAAAGTAATTTCTTTACAGTCAAAATCTGCATGCAAGTCTGACCCTAGTTTGCTAGTCCGTAGGGTATTTTTCCCAACAACAGTTTTGGAATAGTTTAATTGTTTTAGTTTTGGATTCCATCAACCACGGAGCAATGAATTGGCAATCATAATAGAAACTTTGCTTTGGTAAAATAAGCAAATTGAAGGGTTGGAAGTTGAATCCATTGCAATGTGTCTCTAGGTGTCAAGCCTATCTAAGTAACCATACTTAGCCAACCCTATATGTAGAATATCACCAAGTTCAAATGTAGAGGAAGACATGGAGGAGGAGGAGAGTGTCTCTCATATGCCCAATGTTAAAATTAAGCAGTCGCAATAGCCATTCTCCAGGAGGATGGAAAAGACCCTAGCTGAGATCTAAGGCTCCCAGTACACTCCTGGGGTTTTTGGTCTGGGACCAAGCAGTTAGATCCATGGCAAAAGACCCTAGTGAGGGCTGCCATTACACTCTCGGGGTTCTTGGTTTGAGACCAAGCAGTTAGAGCCATGGCAAAAGACCCTAGTGAGGGCCCTCGGTGTATTGTTGGGGTTCTTGGTCAAGGACCAAGCAGTTTGATGATGTAAGTCCCTAAATGTGTTCTAGGGCCCCTGGATGTGTTCCAGGGAATCCTTGCTTGGTGCTTGGAGACCTCTCCCCCTCTCTCACTCACTCGTTTTTTCTCATTCCTCCAAAACACTTCTTAGTCTAATTTTTGTTGCGACTCCCTTGGTCTGAGTGGTTTTACAGTGCGGCCTCCTTTGGATCAGTTCTTCTCTTGTTGTATAGGGTGTGGCTCTCTTAGTCTGATTGGTTTTATGGTGCAGCCTCTTTTGGATCAGTTTTCTTGTGTTGGTGTAGGGTACGGTTGCCCTAGATATGGTCTCCTCTTGCAGGTTAAAGTGGTGTGGCCCTCTCCTCTTGTTGTCCAATTGATGCAGCCCTCTCCTCTTGATGTCTAAGTGGTGCAGACGCTCTCCTTGGTGGTTGGTTCATTGGTGTGGTTGTCTTCTAGGTCTGGTTTATAGGTGTGGCTATCCTCCTATACAGTGATCTTGTTGGTTGAGGACTACAACCCCCTCCTCTTCTCCTCTCCAACCTCTGCCACCTTCTTTACTGGTGTTTTTCCTCTTTTAGATTGAAACGGAAAGGCAAATTCTTTGCTTCAGTTGAAACTAAGGAAGAAGAGACTCAAAGAAGAAGAACCAAAGCTACTACTAAAGAACAAGAACAGCGCAGAGAAAGTTATCTTGTTTCAGCCCTCTCTAGTACTACCACCAAATTACAAGAAGTTTGGTTAGTGGACATCAGGGCTTCTAAACACATGACATGCTTCAACCAGAACCTTGTGAAGTATCAAGATAAGAAGTTCAATGTGAAGGTAGAATTAGGTGATGATGGCACCTATGCCATCAAAGGATTTGGATCAACGTCTTTTCAGTTTCAGTCAAGTAATGTATTTCATATTGCATAAATTCTTTATGTTCCTGGATTAAAGAAAAATCTTATCTCAGTTGTAGTTCTAGAAAGTAAAGGGTACTTAGTAGCCTTCTCCAAAGGAAAGGCTCTCATGTGGCCCTCAAATGAAAGTATGATCTCAACCATGACAATCGAAGCTCAAGAAGGTGAACTTTACAAAGTCATTGATCAAGTTATTCAAGCATTAGCTCATGAGATGATCAACCCCTGCGAACTATGACACAAAAGGTTTGGACATCTCAACTATAATGCTCTCCCAAGTTTGCAAAAGATGGTAACAGGTATGCCAATTTTTTCTTTTGAGCATGATAATATTTGTAGAGGTTGTGCTCTTGGTAAAAATACAAAGAAAGCTTACCCTCAAAGTAATAGAAAAACTAATGGTATATTAGATCTTATTCATTTTGATCTTTGTGGACCTATCACTGCTCCGTCCATGAATGGTTCTCTTTATTATATCATTTTTATTGACGATTGTTCTCGTAAAACTTGGATTTATTTTTTGAAAACTAAAGATGAATCTTACAGTAAATTTCAGGAGTTTAAGAATCTTGTTGAGAATCAGAGAGGTAGATACATCCATGTTTTCATAATAGACAATGGAAAAGAATTTGACTCCCACAAGTATGATGATCTTTACCAGATTTCTGAGATTATGAGGGAGCTAATTATGCCTTCTAATCGTCAACAGAATGGGGTTGCAGAAAGAAAGAACATGACAATTTGTGAAGCAGCCAGAGCCATGATGTATGATCAGAATCTTTCGTTGTCTCTTTGGGCCGAAGTTGCAAGCACTGCAGTTTATATTCAGAACAGATGTCCTCATCAAGCCCTAGAAGAGAAAACTCCAAAAAAAGTCTTCACTGGTAAGAAGCTTTCAGTTGACCATTTGAGAATCTTTGGTAGTCTCGTCTACATTCATGTACCAAAAGAAAAGAGGACTAGTTTAGAGCCCTCTGGAAAGAAAGGCACTTTTGTGGGATACAGTGAGACCTCAAAAGCATATAGAATCTATGTACCAGGGCAAAAGTTCATAGAGGTCAGTAGAGATGTGACCTTCCATGAGGAAGCAACCTTTTGTCGTTCCAAAGAACTTCCATGTGATAAAGAGGAGCAGGAAGCTCCATCTCCAAAACCTTCAGACACACCACTTTTGGATCAAAAAAGGGAGGAGGCCAGAGAGCCTACAGTGGATCCCATAAGGGATTATCTTGAGTTTCCCTTAGAGAAACCTCTTGTCAAAAGGAAGCCAGCGTGGTGTCGTGAAATTTTAAAACAAGCAGAACAACTTGCAGCACCTGAAAGTACCTTCAAAGAAAACACAAAACCAGATAAATACTCAGGTCTATTAGCTCAGTTAAATCTTGTGATTGACTTAGAACCTTCCACCTTTGATGAGGCTGCCAAACATAAAGTGTGGAAGGATGCCATGATAGAAGAGTACAAGTCAACATTAAAGAATGATGTATGGGAAGTGGTCCCAAGACCTCAAGACAAATCAGTGGTAACCTCTAAATGGATTTACAAAATAAAGCATGCAGCAGATGGCAGTGTTGAAAAATTCAGAGCTAGATTTGTGGCTCGTGGCTTCCCTCGGAAAGAAGGAATTGATTATTGGAAACTTCACCAAATGGATGTTAAGATTGTCTTTCTTAATGATGAAGTTCAGCAAGAGGTTTATATCGAGCAACCTTAGGGTTTCGAGATCCATGCGAAACAATCCCATGTCTGCAAACTCAAGAAAGCCTTGTATGGATTGAAACAAGCTCTGAAAGCTTGGTATGGAAGAAATGACCGTTTTCTTCAGAGTCTTGGGTTCTCCAAGAGTATAGCAGATCCTAATCTTTATATAAAGATTGTGAAGAATCATCATGTTATCTTGGTTTTATATGTGGATGATTTGTTCCTTACTGGAGAGGAACATCTAATAGCTCAGACTAAAGAGGGAGTATTCAACAGAATTTGAAATGAAAGACTTGGGTCTTATGCATTACTTGCTTGGCTTAGAGGTGTGGCAGAAACTTGGTGAGATCTTTCTCTCACAAGGCAGGTATGCAGATGATGTGCTTTGCAGATTTGGGATGTTGGATTGTAAGTCCATGACCACACCTATGATTTCTAACCTGAAGAAGTTACATGATCAAGCTACAAGTTTAGATCCAGAAGACCCTAACGTATATCGTCAAATTATTGGGTCCTTGATGTATTTAGTACACACCAGACCGAACATTTGTAACGCAGTGAATGCCCGCAGTCAGCTCATACGTGAACCAAAACACATTCATATGGTTACAGCTAAGCATATTCTCATATATGTCTGAGGGACCATAGCCTATGGGCTCAGATACATTTCCAGTGGAGGTGTAATCCTTCATGGCTATACAAATTCAGATTGGATGGGTAGTACAGTGGACCGGAAGAGCACTTCTAAATATTGTTTCAGTTTGGGTTCAGCTATGATCCTTTAGTCCAACAGGAAGCAGGGCTCCATAGCCTGAAGCACTGCAGAGGCAGAATACATTGTTGCAAGTGCTGCTAGTAGGGAAGCAGGGTGACTCATAAAGCTAGTCTCAGATTTGTTTAGTGTCTAGCTGGAACCCACAGTAATTCACTATGATAACCAGAGTTGTATAAAGCTCTCCGACAATCATGTGTTTCATGACAGATTGAAACACATTAAGATGAGATATCACTATGTTCGGTACATGGTGCAGAAGAACATTCTCAGTATTCAGTATGTTCCGACAGCAAAACAAATTGCAAATATTTTGACCAGGCCTCTGTCATTGACAAAGTTTGTGTACTTTCGAGACAAGCTTGGTGTTGTTGAGAATGCCTCTCTTGTTGAGAGGGAGTGTTAAAATTAAGTAGTTGCAAGAGCCATTCTCCGGGTGGATGGAAAAGACCCTAGCTAAGATGTAGGTCCCTTTGTACACTCATGGGGTTCTTGGTCTGGGACCAAGAAGTTAGAGCCATGGCAAAAGACCCTAGTGAGGGCCCCCAGTGTATTGTTGGGGTTCTTGGTCAAGGACCAAGCAGTTTGATGATTTAAGTCCCTAGATGTGCTCTAGGGCTCCTGAATGTGTTCCAGGGAATCCTTTCTAGATGCTTGGATTCATCATTGGTTGTGTACCTTGGTGGATAAGAACCTAGTGGTGATCTAGGGCCCCCAAATGTGTTATGGGGTATCCTAGTCTGGGACCATGTTGTTCTTGCTTAAATACCAAGACGAGATGTGTGCAGTCTTCTTCTCTCCCAAGATGGTCCATGAGACCTAGGATCAATTAAGAAGAAGTACATGATCACATCAGTGACCATCCTCTTATGCTAGGATGATAAAAGCTTATAAGTTATCATGAGACTTATGTGGACATATTGCCATTGAAGAAGACCCCTTTGACTTTGTCTTGTTACATCCCTTTGCTTGAGCCACGTCCTTCGTAATGTTTATGTGGTTGATGATGAAAAGTGGTTGATGCTCTCATTGAAGTAATTTCTTCACCTCTATTCATGGGAAATTAGTTATTGTCCAAAATCCTATTCGATTTTGTTTTATAAAATCCGGCATTTAATTTAATGTACATAAGGTTGCTTATTCAAAGAGGGTTAGGTTATCTAAAACTTATTTACTAATTAAGTTAAGAAGGGTCTTTAATTAATTTCCTAATTTAATTAGGTCAAAGACACAGAGCTTTATTAGATGCACCAAATAAGCTAAATGCTTCTCTAAGTTAATGATTTCTTGTTCTAATTAATAAGTTATTACTATTACAACTAAATTACATCCAAATTTAAATGCTAAAGAATAGGATACTTTTTCATCTACTCCCTCCCTTGTTCATAAACATTAATTATATTTATATTTTTATAACAAAATTAAGTTCTAATACTAATGTTCCTCAATAATTCTTTAAATTAAATTTTAATATCAACATGTATTATAATTATTTTTTATAAAAAATATTAGTAAGGCCAAACAATATCTTCTTCAAAATATATGTTGGGGACATTTTTAATTAAGTTTTTGTAATTAAAGAAACTCAACCACTCAAGCTGACCCAAATAATGTCACTCAAGCTGACCCAAATAATGTTAGTACTCAGCGTTACTTTAATTGGTTGAACCATTTACAAAAGATATGTTGCCAATAAAATTGTTATAAGCCAAAGTTCAAATATGACTAAATCATTTAGGTTACCAACCATTATTTGGCTGCTAAGCCACCCTACATATTGATATTCCAGGAAGAGAGCGATCCCACAAGGTTTATCTTGGGTAAAAATACCAATATTGCATTACTAATGAAAAAGATATTGTGTTGTTGATGAAAAGTCATAAACCATTGGTTTAAATACGATCGATTCCTCCAGAGTTACCAACCCCTATTGTCATTGGCCATTAAGTCACCCTTCATCTAGATATTTTCTATTTTCAAGAAAAGGGTCATCTCACAAATGTCAATATTGTTTAGGTATTTCTTCAATATATGCCTTACAAAGATAGAAATGTTCATAAAAATTGGATTAATTTTCAAAATATAGTTTTTTCGATGGTGATTTAGTGGTTGAGATGAAGTATTACTAATTAGTTATTTTAAATGTCAACATTGTTAGAACATTTCCCCAATATTAGACTACAAAGTTAGAATCGCTCATAAAAACTAGCTTAATTTTTAAGATATAGGTTTTTCAAGTGAGTTAGAATTGCTCATAAAAACTAGCTTAATTTTTAGGATATAGGTTTTTCAAGTGAGTTAGAATTGCTCATAAAAACTAGCTTAATTTTTAAGATATAGGTTTTCCAAGCGGTGGTTTAGTGCTTAATATGAAGTATTACTATATTAATAATGTAAATTCAAAGTTAATGAACAATATAAAACACAAATTGTCAATTGAGTTTGGGTGTAGCCCAAGTGGTTTATGTTGAGGAGTGTTTGCCCCCACCCAGGTTCAATTCCCGCAAGTGACATGTTGAGCTTTTAAATGAGCGCGTTATCAAAAAAGCATCGGCTTTCTACAAAATCTGCTTCACCTTTGGTAACATTCTCCAAACGAGGGGAAATAACCGATGGGTTTCCCAAGAGTGTTCCAAGGAAAAAAAAAAAAAAAAACAATATAAAACACAAATTCTAAATGATAAAGCTTATAAACCTTGACAAATTTAAAAAAAATTATATGTAACATTAATTCAATTAAAAACTTGATATCGGCACTAACACCAATTGAGTAAGCTAATCTTGTGGAAAAAGGACACCCTTTTTATCTACAAAATTGATAAGAATATGACAAGAATTTTAAGCATGATCCAAATTTCATGCATAGTGTAGCAAAACTAGAACGGTTTTGCCCACTTCAAAATCGACCTAGATCGTCAAAAAAATTATTAGAGATTCAAACCAATGAAAACTCTAGCTCCATGTATTGTTCAATTATGGCAACCATAAGAAACGTTTTTCTACAAGATTACACAACTCCTAAAACTAGTGATCACCTTCACACTGAGTGAATTAATCTTCTAGAAAAAGGACCCTCCTTCCAGTGACAAATCTAATATATATCTAACAATGATTTCAGGCATGATCAAAGTTCCACCATGATCCAAATTTCATGCCTGGTGTAGCGATGACAAAAGGGTTTTTCCCAATTTTGAATCGACCTAGATCATCAAAAATTTGATCAAAGATTCGAATCAATGAAAACTCTAACTCCATTATCCTCGAACTCTATCCACCAAAAGGAACTTTTTCCCACAAGATTACATGACTCCTAAAACTAGCCATCACCTACAAATAACACTTTACCTTTCATAAGCATATCAACACCAAAACAAATAGTTACCTTCAAATATTAAAACTCTACCTTGTTAAAATTTCGCTTAAAGAGTTAAGTGTATTCAATATTCTTCAACTTTAAACTATTAAAACAATAATTGCATGCATAAGGATCACTGAAAGAAATACATCCACGGTATACACAAGATTTATCCTGGGAAACCCTCATGGGGGAGAAAACTCAGTAAAGCTTCTTCAATATACATTCATCAACAAGTACAATATCTCTCTCAAGAGAGATCTCATCGAACAGAAGATAATCAGAAGATAGACCAAAAACCCTAACCAGAATAGGGTAGTGCACCACTAGACCAAGATCGTCCTCCAAGAGATAACCAAAACCTTTACCAAAACACCCTTCCTATGTAGTTGTGTCTCCTCCTCATACTTGCGCACTTTTTCTTCTGTGAAAGAGTTTGTGTTGTTTGTTCTTCAAGTGAGGCACCTAGCCTCTTATAAATACAACTTGAGCCACCCAGAATTAGGTCAGGGACGACTTGTAAACTTTACCCTTTCTAATTTACAATTGACTTTTACAGAGGCACAATAGAGCCAACTTTACAAATATAACATAATATTATTCTTTAGGGTTTTCACTTTGTCTAATACAATATTGATACAATAAGAATATCTTCTGAAGCTACTCAAACTTTAACGCTTCCTCTTAGCAAGGAAGGTATTCTTCTCGCATGATCATCACAACTGCTTCTACACTTGACCATTGACTTGTTGACTTTCCACGAATCTATATTGAAGAAGTTTGGTAACCACATCATGCTCTAGGGTCTCATCATCCATCTGGGCTTTATGTCATCACGGGGCTTTAACTCGCCAGCTGACACAGAATCTGGCATCTAGTTCATACAAAACTAGTAACTCGCCAGCTCACACAGAATCTGGCATCTAGTTCATACAAAACTAGTAACTCGTCAGTTCACACAGAATCTAACATCTAGTTCATAAAGAACTACTAACTTGCCAGCTCACACAGAATCTGGCATCTAGTTCATAAAGAAAAAGTAAAACTCGTCAACTCACACAGAATCTGACATCTAGTTCATAAAGAACTAGTAACTCGCCAGCTCACACAAAATCTCACATCTAGTTCATAAAGAACTAGTAACTCGTCAGCTCACATAGAATCTGACATCTAGTTCATAAATAACTAGTAACCTTTGGTTGGCACACTAGGCAACCGGTCCACAATGACCAGGCATCTAATCACAAGGATTAGGCGATGTAGTGCGCACACACTACCCATCTAGCCAAAGGTTAGGAAACACGTCCAACCACACAGGTTGGCCCACCAACTTGAAAAAGTTGGGTAACTTCGCCAACCCCATAGGCTCGACATATCTTGACCTTGTGCGAGGTCACGCTGACTGGTGCCATAGTCAGTAACGTGCTCATGAATGACTACCCACTGCTTTTTCCACACATTGATGTTGTTGTCCTGGAATCGCAATTGTAACTCATCACTCCCTCTTACTAGGGAAGTCCTTCTGGACCACACCAAGCTTGTCTCTGAAGTAATCAAACGTCACTCTCGACAGAGGCTTGGTCAACATGTCTGCTATCTGCTCATCTATAGCGACATACTGGAGCTTCACTGCTCCCTTCTACACCATATCTCTGGTATAATGGTACCTGATCTC
This sequence comes from Picea engelmannii, assembly GCA_009831015.1. Lineage (NCBI taxonomy): Eukaryota > Viridiplantae > Streptophyta > Pinopsida > Pinales > Pinaceae > Picea > Picea engelmannii. The sequence goes on along the minus strand of ML783873.1, from coordinate 545,940 downwards.
GATATGCTTAGACTCGTCATGAAGCAGTTAATTCTCTGTCAACTTCACACAGCTCTAGTTGTCGCACCAAATGCAAGTCGCTTCTAACTCGAGATCAAACAATCCTACAAGCATCTTTTGAAGCCACATTTCTTCATTGCTAGTTGAACACGTTGCTATGTACTCGACCTCAGTTGTATTGAGTGCCACACTCGTCTGCTTCCTGCTAAACCATGAGATCATAGTTGATCTTAAACTAAAGCAACATCCAGATGTACTCTTATGGTATGCAACACTATCGGCCCAATCTGAATCAATAAAGCCTTGCAGGCTTATCTCACAATCTGGTACATATCTGAGTCAATAATCAATTGTACCCTTCAATTAGCTCATCACATGTTTTGTTGCAATCAAGTGAACACCTCTCGACCCAACCATATATTGACTCAATGTGTTCACCGCACAACGTATATCTGGCCTCATGTTCGTTAAGTACATCAACGCATGGTGGCATCCATTGTCTCTGAAGATGTATCACTCAATAACTTCAGATTTGTCACCATTGGTGCGGTGTAGGCATGGCCTTACAATCCATCATTCTGAATCTCTACAAAATCTCTACAACATATTTTCATCTCGAACTTTGTAGCAAGCTTCCTCTTACTTTCAGTGATGAGCTTCTCATCTCATGTTAGGAACATGTCATCCACATACAACAGTAATATCATTGGTCCACCATCCACAACTTTGAAGTATAGGTTGGAATCTGCTTTACTCTTGGTAAATCCCAAGCTCATCAGGAAGCTGCCAATTCTACCGTACCATGATTTGGGTGCTTGCTTTAATCCGTCCAAGGCTTTCTTGAATCTGCACATGTGTCTAACTGTCATGTGTCTCGAAACCTTGTGGTTGCTCCACATACACTTCCTCTTCTATTACATCGTTTAGAAAAGTTGTCTTCACGTCCATCTGGTGCACCTTCCATTTCATCACTACAATTATTGCAAGTATATCTCTAATCGAAGTGTATCTCGCCATAGGAGCAAAAGTCTCCTCATAATCTATTCCTTCTTTCTAAGAGAAAGCACGTGCCACGAACCTTGCCTTGTACTTCTCGATACCTCCATCTGTTGAATGCTTCATCTTGTAAATCCACTTGGAACATACCAGTGTCTTCTCTTTTGGTCTCGAAACCACATCCCAAACATCATTCTTTACAATGGACTAGTATTCTTCAACCATGGAATCCTTCCATTCTTTCTTCTTTGCAGCCTCTTCATAACAAGTAGGCTCAACATCAATAATGTCACTTAACAATGCCACGTAACTAGAGTATGGTCGTGGTATCTTGCTTTCTATGAAGGATCCATCTAGAGCACCATACCTATCTGCATCATGAATAATTTCTCAAGCCCAAGCTGGTCTTCTCTTCTTAGTATTTATCTCTCGGGATGAATCTGCAGGTCTCTATGGTTCTTCCATATCATGATCTTCTAGTACAACATCAGCGCCTGCATCTATATCTATAACTCTAGGAGCTTCAGGTTCCTCATCATGAATCTCATCTGAATGATTTTGTCTTGATCTACCGAAAGTTGCATCCTCATCGACGCTGACATCTCTGTTAGTCTCAATCTGACGATGACCAGGGATGTAAACTTTGTATGCTTTCGAAGTCTCATTGTATCCAACAAATATACCCTTCTTGCATGAAGGGTCCAACTTCGATCTCTTGTCCTTGGGGACATGCACATACACTGGACAACCAAATATCCTCAGGTGGTTGACCTCTAGATTTTCACATGTAAACATTCCTTCTGATGTATTGTTCCCAAGTACATAGTGGGGACTTTTGTTCTATACATATATTGTGGTCATGGTTGCTTCTACCCACAGATGCATAGGTAAATCTTGGTCATGAATCATGGCCTGTATTGCTTCCATGATTGAACAATTCTTTCTTTTTACCACACCATTCTGTTGAGGATTGTAGGGAGTAGAGAGCTCCCTCTTAATCCCAACTTCTTTGCAGAATGCCTTGAATTCAGATGAATTATCCTCCATTATCTAACCTTAAGATCTTTATCTTCTTCTCAGAAGGATTTTCAACAAGTGTGTTGCATTCTTTAAACTTGTTGAATACTTCAATTTTAGCTTTCAAAAAATAAATCCAAGTTTTACGTGAGAAATCAACAATAAATGAAATATAGTATACATACCCACTAAGTGAAGTGGCTGACATCAGTCCACACACATCTGAATGTATGATGTCCAAGGTTCCTTTTGCTTTGTTATCACTGCTTGGAAATGGTTTCTTCACGTGCTTGCCTTGTGCGTGTCCCTTGCATATGCCTTCATGATTCACTTGGATTTCTGGTAAACTTGTCACCATCTTGCTCACAATTGGTAGAGCTTTGTAATGTATGCGAGCAAATCTTCCATGCCAAAGCTTACTTGAAGTAAATGTACTATGTATCAATGCTGAAATTGAATGTCCCTTTAACTTGTATAGGGCTCCTTCTTGAACACGAATCATTATAGCATCATTAATAGATTTTCATTTTGGCCACATGAGAACTTTACCATCAATGAAAGCAATTTTGAATCCTTCCACATCCAAAGTTGAGATAGAAAGGAGATTCTTCTTCAAACCATGTACATATAAAACATCCTTCATCTTCATAGTTTTTCTGGAATCCAATATGTAAGATGTTTCTCCTATTCCTCTAATGCCATATTGATGGTCATCATCTAGCTTCAACTTGTGAGGTGAATCCTTCTAAACTAATTCTAAGAAATAATCCTTGTAACTTGCCATGTGCTTAGAAGCACCACTATCAATAATCCATGTGTCACTTCCATGAGTGATTGTACTTGTAAGAGCTAATATAAATACATATTCTTCGCTTGAGTCATCTTCTTTAGCTCTTTCTTGATCAGGTTCATCATCTTCTGTGGCATGAGCATGATGTCTTTTATACTTTCATTTTCTGACTTGACCTTTAGAGTTGGGACAATTGATTGCAATGTGTCCCATCTTCTGATAGATGTAACATCTATAATTTGAGAAATCCTTCTTAAACTTGTGTGTCTTTTGTAATCCATGAGGATTTTTGCATGAGTGAACTTCCTTCTTGCTCTTTCCTTTTCTTGCATGAGCTACTAGAGCTTAATTTTCCTCATCGCCTAGTTACTCTTCTCTTGATATTCCACTCATAGTCCAATCATTATGAGTACCAACTACCTAATAAGTAGTGGGCCTTATTTAATCAATGTGACTATTTTGCAGTGAATGTGACTATTTTGCAGTGAATGACCACACACCAACTACCTAGAGGGCCTTATTCAGATGGTCTCGTTTAACCAACTCCCAAGTACCATTAAGTGGGAGGTTATGCTAGGACCCTAAGAAGCCCTCCCCTTTCAAAAGCAATGTTGTCCTCAAGGTTGGAGGTCTGAAAACTATTGTAAAACTATTGCTAGTTTCCAAGTGTCGTTTTCTAACTATATTAATACTTCCAAGATAATGCATTAGCGGAGTTGACGCTCCCTTTTGTCCAACACCACTAAAATGGAACCAAATGGAACCCTCATGGTCCCAACATTAATGAGTACAAAATCGAACCCTCGTGGTACCAATATTAGTGCATGCCAACTACCTAGTGGGTATTATTTAATGATGATGACCCTTTTATATTATGTAACCACACATAAACTACCTAGTGGGCCTTATGATCGGTGGTGTTCATCTAATCCTGTGATTGTAAGTTTATAGGCTCACTACCTGTTAGCAAGGGCCCACCAACCTGGAAAGTGTAGCTAGTTTGTAATTTTATTAGTTAGATTATGCTTTTAATTTGACTTTGTTCTATACAAACTAGAATATGATTTGTAGCGTTAAGTGTATGGTTTGCATTTATGATATGTAGTGCTTTATGAATCATAGACATATAGCTTGTTCTAACCTTGTGAACATTGACATTACACTACTTCTCAGTGGACATATGTTTGAATCTTAGTTGGTTTATTGCTTTATTTCTCGTATCTCTTTCTTTGTTAGCATAATCTTGGTTTGTTATAGTTATTAGATTTCTTACAGTACCGATTCAATCACTGATAAAAGTACAAGAACGCCATAGGGTGAAAGAATGTACTTCGAGCCCTTTTTGTGAGAACATATCTTAAGGAACTGGTAACTACTTTCATAACATCTTTACCACTCTGCTATGAGTGAATGAAAGTGTTGAGTTGAATGATAGGACCTACCCTGAGTCACATTTGCACATAGATTGTTTGTCTGGATGCAAAGGTCCAGCGCCACCACATAGACCTATTATACTCAACAAAACCATTGTGAGCGCAAGCGTAAAGACCTGTTGTTAATTGTGTGAATTCATGGATTTTACTCTTTAAACTAATAAATTCAACATTAGATCCGTAAACAAAGTTACCAACTTAATGAGAACTGTGACCTCAAAACAATAACTCTAGCCCTTCAAACCCATATTTTTGCATAAAAAACATAAAAATCACCCCCCAAATCAAAAAATGGTGCTACTGGTAGCACCAGTTTTTGTAACCCAGTCAAAATTGTTGATATTATGGTAGTTACTGGAGGTATTTACCTCCACTTGTAAACCTGACAAGAATGGAATATTCCGAGAAGCAAGAAGAAACCCTAATTGATTGGTTAATAACCTTAGATGACAATTCAGCTCAAGGGAATGAGTCGACTAAAGTAAATAATATATACTAAAGAATTAGAACCCAGAATGAGAAGTCGACCCAGGTAGTCTGCCAGATTTAGTATAAATACAGGAGGCCAGTCTTCACTCTGGCAGGTATTCTCAGAACTGCAAAAGCAACACTTATGCGCACTGTAGTTGGCCAGTTTGTAAGCAAGTTTGGAGGAGAGTTGTCGTTGCAACTGCTGCAGCTAGCAGATTTCGGTTTTGGCTTAGACTATCTCTTGGTTATAGTTTGGACTCTCTGATCAACGCTTGCTTGGTGCGCTATCCTTGGTGAAAGGTGTGCCACCCTTTGTTTGGCTATCTAGCCCAGGGTTTGCTTCCGAAATGGTTCTCTGTCAAGGTTAAGGTGCTCGAAGGGTGGCTTCGACCTATGGTTGGGTGACAATAGTGATATCCTCTATGGTAAAATGAGCGCATTCTAACAGGTTATGGGCCCACACCTCCTTCATTTAGTCTAACCACTGGAAGGGAGCATAGCCATAAGGATACTAAGCTCGTTAAAGAACTGTCGTTAGGTTTTCTAGCAAGAGCAATTACTAAATCACTACCGCTAGGGTTACTAGCAAGTGTCGTTGCAAAAACCCCAACCCTCTCATTGAGGCACCTTAAGTGAAGGGATTGACCTAATTTTCGGATAGACCAGTCTGTCCTAGCCTAGTGCATCTCCTCGTACTCTCAGCAAAACAAGACATCAAGTTTGAGTTTTTTTTGGGTCAAATCTAGGGTGTACCAAGTCAAAGCAGCCATGACTTACTCTATGAAGTCAGAAAACAAGTTAGATGGAGCTTCTAACTTCAGAGCAGGGAAGACAAGGATTGACCTCATCCTTGCCAAGAATAAAGTGTTGGATATCGTGAAAGGAAAGATCGTGGAACCAGAGTTTGAATAAGGAAAAGAGAAGGAACCGCAGAACGTTGCAGCTATGGAGAAGTTCAAAGACGGTGACATCAATGCCATCAGTATCATAGTGGACTCTATAAAAGACCACTTGATACCCTACATCTCCCATCTTCACTCATCGAAAAAGATGTATGAAGCCCTAACAAACCTCTTCTCAGTCAAAAACATTGGACAAGTAATGAGTCTGAAGAATGAGCTCTGTGACATGAAGATGAATGATGATGACAACATAACATAATACTTTGTGAGAATCTCTCAGTTAAGAGATCAACTACAAGCTATTGAAGAGATCATTTCAGAGAAGGAATTGGTAAACATAATACTCAATGGTCTTCCCAAGACATGGGATGCATTTGTTGCAAGCATGAACACAAGGAAGGAGTATCCTACATTTGAAG
>ML783873.1:487590-510534 GCA_009831015.1 Picea engelmannii | reverse complement strand
CGTTTGATGTTGTTGTAGAATACCCTTCTTGTTAAGGGGGAGTGTTGAAATAATGTAACTACAAAGTGTATCCTTATTATTATTTGATATATTATTCATTGGATCAATCCCCATTGTGGATAGATCATGTCAGATATTGTAAAAGGACCAAATCCCCTTTTGCGGATTGGTCATAATGTAATTGTAATAGGTAGAAAGAGAAGTCGGCCCCAGAATATAATAAAGGTGGTTATAACCACCTAGGAGAAGAAGTCGGCCCTGCCAGTGAAAGGACACTCCCACATGTGCCAGTCTTGTGCGCACTGTGACTCCCACACGTGCCAGTCAAAGAACACTCCCACCCGTGCGCACTACAGTTGGCCAGACTGTGCGCAAGTTTGGATGAGAATTGTTGTTGCAGCTGTTGCAGCTAGCAGATTTTGGTTTTGGACTCTCTCTTGGTTATGGTTTGGACTCTCTTATCAACTCTTGTTACTCTTGTTTAGTGCGCTATCCTTGGAGAGAGATGTGTTATCTTGTTTGGCTATCTAGGCTAGGGTTTGCTTCCGGAATGATTCTATGTCAAGGTTAAGGTGTTAGGAGGTGGCTTCGGCCTATGGTTGGGTGACAATAGTGATATTATCTATGGTTAAATGAGCACATCCATTATATTCTAACAGGTTATGGGCCCGCACCTCCTTCATTTAGTCTAACCACTGGAAGGGAGCATAGCAATAAGGATACTAAGCTCGTTGAAGAACTATTGCTAGGGTTTCTAGCAGGAGCAGTTACTAAAGCATTACTGCTAGGGTTACTAGCAGGTGCAATTGCAGAAACCCTAATCCTCTCGTTGAGGCACCTTAAGTGAAGGGATTGACCTAATTTCCCAATAGACTAGTGCACCCTAGCCTAGCGCATCTCTTGGTACTCTCAGCAAGCTAAAATGTCAAGTTTGAGTTTTTGGTCAAATCTATGGCTGACCAAGTCAAAGCAGACATGACTTACTCTATGAAGTCAGAAAACAAGTTAGAAGGAGCTTCTAACTTCAGAGCATGGAAGACAAGGATTGATCTCATCCTTGCCAAGAACAAAGTGTTGGATATCGTGAAAGGAAAGATTGTGGAACTAGAGTTTGTAAAAGGAAAAAAGAAGGAACTGCAAAACGTTGCAGTTATGGAGAAGTTCAAAGACAATGACATCAATGCCATGAGTATCATAGTGGATTCTATAAAAGACCACTTGATACCCTATATCTCCCATCTTGATTCGTCTAGGAAGGATGTATGATGCCCTGACAAATCTCTTCTAAGTCAGAAACATTGGACAATTAATGAGTCTAAAGAATGAGCTCTGTGGCATGAAGATAAATGATGATGACAGCATAACGTAATACTTTGTGAGAATCTCTCAGTTAAGAGATCAACTACAAGCTAATGAAGAAATCATTTCAGAGAAGGAACTGGTAAATATAGTACTCAATGCTATTCCCAAGACATGGGATGCATTTGCCGCAAGCATGAACACAAGAAAGGAGTATCCTACATTTGAAGAACTTTGGACTTGCTATGCACAAGAAGAATCAAGGATCAATGGAAAAGAGAAACCCCAAAAGAAGTACGATGATCAAGCCTTCACAACAAGGTTCAAAGATTTCGGGAATAAAAAGAAGTTTGGCTCCAAGAAGAAACCAAATGTTAAGAATACAATGCTTCAATTCTCGAAAGTATGGTCACTACAAGACTCATTGTCCCGAGTTAAAAAAAAGGAAGGAAACACACGGAGCATCAATTGTCGATGAAAGGGAACCTTCAAAGAAAGCCAACCAGGACAAAACAAACTTTTTCTTCTAAGACAAGGTAACAATACTCTTCATAGTTCTTGTATATATCATGTTTTCTGCACATATCTTGCATATCTATATCCTAGAAGATAATATGTTTCAAGACAAACTATACCTATGGAAGAACAACAAGATATGGATTGTTATCACTATGACTACAAGTCAGCCAATACACATGAAAGGATGAAGTACATCAACAACCCCTGGTAACAATTCATGTGGAAGTTATTACATATCTAACAACTGCAAGATAAGCTGAAATCAGAATCAATCTTGAAGAAACCTAGAAGAAGTAAAGACAGAAAGAAGTCAGCAATCAAGAGGAAATTGGAGAAAGACTTATGACACTTTGTAGAAGGCAATAAGGATGCAGACAGAAGCGTGCACTCTGTTAGATGGAGGGAGTCGATTATATATTTCCAAAAGAAGAGCATGCATTCATACATGAAGTAAGGATTAGGAGGGAGCTAATCCTATGATCCATTGAAGATGATGGAGTATATATCCATGGTATCAACCATAAAAAGCAATGTGTGTTCAGTTTGACTTTAGAAGAAGCCTTCTTCGAAAAGAAGCCTTAAAGTATCCATGGTTGTCCATCCACATCCATGATCCTATGATGAAAGAAAGAAGTGGAATCTTCAAGGCATGGAATCTATAGAAAACTCCATGGACCCAAGAGCTAAAAAGAAACATGAGGAAGAACATGAAGATTCCAAAAAAGAAAGAAAAGTCGGAACAACCAATCATAGTATCGAGAATCACAACACTACCAGCCTGATATGAAAGCAATCAAGCAGAGGCACTGAAAGTTGTAATGAAGAACAATGTATGGAAGACTTATGAATATAAGCATTGCGAGATCCAGAACTAGAGTTTATCCCAGATGGAGGGAGAAGACTATGATGATTGTTTGGTCCAGTAAACCAGACATACCTCTTCATGAGCCATTATATCGTCCGCAATATCCATGGTTTGGAGTTTACATCATATGAATGCAAAGATTGTTCTCAAGAATAATTGAACAAAGAGCTTATGTAGAACAACCTCAAGGCTTTGAGGTATACCAGAAAGAAACCCTTGGATGCAGATGGAAGAAGATTTTGTATGGATTCAAACAACTCGGTGCAAAGTCTCCAATGCACAGCAGAAGTGTGGTGAAAAACTTTATATAATAGAGATATTGTATCAGAATGGTTACTCAGAAGCTCAGGATGATGGATTGTTAATCCATAACAAACTCTCATGATGGCAAAAGAAGTACCACTTCGATATGTTCCAATTTGACCCTTGCCACAATGTTATGAGCTAGCATGAAACAAAAGATGAATCCAACAATGATATACTATATTGATCATAGTTATATGAAGCATTCAAGACAATACCCGTGTTCCAGAAAGACCGAAGCACATTGAGATCAAGCATTACATTCTCCATGATTAAGTCCAGAAAGGAGAAGTGGTTCTCCAATATATATTTCCACAGATGAGCAGATAAGCAGGCATTTTGGTAAAGCCTATGTTCAAGATGAAATAGTTTGTGTACTCAAGGTGGAGCTCGTGGAGACGACTTCCTTATTGAAAAAGGAAGAGATGACTCCCAGGTTGGGAGGGAGCACTGATATGTTATTGATTCATGGACAGTCATTTTTCAGTTTGAAAAATGGTCTAGGATGAGCAAATCCTTTCCAGTTCGGAAAGTGGTTTGAGATTTTTTACGGACAGGAATTTTCCAGTTCGAAAAATGGTCTTGATCGAACGGTCATTTTTGTAATGAAAATGGTTCGATGAATTGTTGATGTACCATAGACAGCGATTCCCCTTGTGGTTAACATAGGGAATGATCTAGGACAGTCTCTCTTCTTCACGGTCACTCTTAGTAGTGGTCAAGAAAACTGGTCTGCCTCGACGGACAGTCATTCTTTCGAAGCTCATAGTTGTGAGAAGTTTCGAAGAATGGTCTGTTTTGGAGGTTGGTGCAGGACAATCATTTCCTTAGGAAATGGTCCAGACAGTCATTCCCTAGGGAATGATTCATTCTCTCCAGGTTGCACTTTGTTTAGTCCCAGAGGAATGGCCTAGATAGTTGAATGGTCCAGGTTCAACAATCAGGGACAGGCATTCCCTAAGGCGGATTCATTCTCTCCAGGTTGCACTTTGTTTAGTGTCGGAGGAATGGCCCTGATAGGTGAATGGTCCAAGCTCAGAAAACAAGACAAATATTCTTCCTTACTTGAGAAGAATAGTCCAGATAGCTCATCATTGATGTTTTACCCTCCGAGGGCAGATGCTCTTCCAAATCTCACATATGTGAGTCGAAGAATAGCCCAGATGATTCAGTTTATATCATAACAATGTTCTCTGTGCAGCTTGATGATATGATCGTTATGGAGACTATATGTCTTCGAACAATAGATGTATACTACTGTCGTGGATGTGTTCCGTTGATTGTGACTATGTCATTGATCAAGTATCTGTGTGCTACTTGGTGTGGCAATGTACCACTGGATTGTAGTTGTGTACTACTATGGATAGACACAGTTGTGTTCTATCGAATGACATTGTTCTGATTGCACTAAAAACTATCAGTAGTGTTGGAAATGATTATTAGCTAGATGAATGATCAATGGACAAAGATTTCCCACACGGAAAATGGTCCAGGACATTTATTCTTCTAGGACATATGTCTAGATTAGAAGAATGGCTCTTATGTCACTCTATGGAGTGAGTGACTTATCCAGCATCATGTTTGATTACACAAATGGAGTATGGTTTCAAGAGATGATGCAGTTGATGACACTGATAGTGATGATGGTAATCATGATCTAATCATGAGTTAGTCTATACGACTATGTTGATGCTACCAGGTAAATGGTATGTTTTTGCTCAAGACCTTTACCTTCAATACCTCCCTAGCTAGGAGAGAGTGTTGATATTATGGTAGTTGCGGGAGGTATTTACCTCCACGTGTAAAACTGACGAGAATAGAATATTCCAGGAAGCAAGAAGAAATCCTAATTAATTGGTTAATAACCCTAGAAGACAAGTCGGCTCAACAGAGTGACTTGTATTATGTTATTAGCCTCCAAGAGAAGAAGTCGGCTAAAGGAAATATTATATACACAAAAATTAGTACCCAGAATGAGAAGTCAGCCCAGGCAGTCCGCCAGAGTAAGTATAAATACAGGAGGCTAGTCTTCATTCTGGCCAGTATTCTCAGAAGTGCAGAAGCAACACTTGTGCGCACTGCAGTTGCCAGTCTATGCGCAAGTTTGGAGGAGAGTTGTCGTTGCAACTGCTGCAGCTAGCAGATTTCGGTTTTGGACTCTCTCTTGGTTATGGTTTGGACTCTATGATCAACGCTTGTTACTCTTGTTTGGTGCGCTACCCTTGGAGAGAGGTGTGTTATCTCGTTTGGCTATCTAGCCTAGGGTTTGCTTCCGGAATGATTCTCTGTCAAGGTTAAGGTGCTCGGGGATGGCTTCGGCCTATGGTTGGGTGACAATACTGATATTGTCTATGGTTAAACAAGCACATCCATTATATTCTAACATTTGTATGTCACAATGAATAAATTTAAGGGTGGTCTAATGGATGCAGTCTCAGGATTATATCGCTTCAAGTCAAAAAATTGGGTTGGTATGCATAAGCAGATGAGGTCTTGATCTAACTTCGATCAGTAAGTGGTAGTAAAGGTGGGAAGGGGGAAGAACTTGAGGAGAATGAAGAGGTCTGCTATGGACATCCGGTCTTCCAGCAGCCTAAGGAGAAAAAACTCAAAAGACAAGATCATTTTGGTTCAGAGTTTTAAGGAACTAAATGAAATTATCACTGAACTGAAATCGAACATACATCACAATTCAATAACAACAACCCGACTAGATCATCCATGCCCGAGTCATTCAGTGTTGGAGGGAAAAGACAACACAAGAAACTTAATAAAACTGGTCGTGATGCCAATGTGATGAAACCTACATCACAAAAGCATAACTACCCTCGACTGGATTATCCATGCACGAGTGTTCTAACACAGTTGTTACAGAGATACGAAAGGAAATTAACTTACATTAAACAAGAAGTCTCAAATACAGATACATAACCAGAAGAACCAGAGCTTCATTAAAACTTTACAATACGAGAGCCTAGCTCAACCATCGACCTCAACAAAATATCAAAACTGAGTATTTATACTCAGAACAACTTGCTACCACCAGGAGTGTAACCTGGCTACTGCAATCAAAGCTTTGTGTCTGCATCTCTTATGTCGGTCTGCACTTGCATTTTTCTGTTAGACGCGATCTTAGATCAGTATGGGCTTTGCAAGAGAATTCGTTGGCAGGGGAACTTTGGGCTAACAGTCTACCTCCACTGCCATCTTTTCCATGCTTTCCATTTATGGGGTAAAAGAAGGTTTCAACCACCTTCCCCATTTCCACTAACTACTTTCATCGGGATCAGGAAAAACCTGACACCCATAATTGTCCCAGACGAGCTCACGACTCCTTCGAGTCAATTATGGCGCCTCGATGCCACGCAGCTCTTTCTTTGTGACCAACTCGGGCACTTCAGCCTTTTGTGCAACTCTTTTCCATCGTCCATGCGACCTCGACCGACGACCTAAGGCTCCCTTGTGAAATTTCGAGATTTAGCATTTCAGGAGTTTTCACTCCATTCAATCTCAAAAATCTCGATGCTCGATCTTGCGAAATGGACTATCTTAATCGACGATCATACTCGCTTTGTGTTTGACAGCCACGATCTATTCCTTGACCAACTTCAGTCACTTGCCGCTTAATAGGCGCTTACTTTTCTTTACGGCCCAGTTTTCCATACGACCCTAGGCTGTGATCGTGGGCCTAATTCCCAGGCTCTTCGCGATTTTGCGTGTCGCGAGCTCGCACTGTGCTCCATGTTGAAATCTCTAAGTTGTGAAATCCTAATGGCTCAAATCGGGTGACACATGTCCCTTCGCATCGGACGACCCAGATGAATATCGACACTTCAGGACCTTGGGTCATCGGCATTTCAGGACCTCGACTATTGGCATTTCTCACTTGAGCTTTTTTTAAATGACTTTCTCCATGTTGATCCTGCGCCACATGTCCTTCTGAAATGGACGACCCAGATCGTTTCGTGAGTCCTCATTACTCTGCCCTTTCACTGCTCCATTCAGCGAGTCAGGGAAATGTTGATCCTGCGCCATGCGTCCTTCTAAAATGGGCGGCTAAGATTGACCTCGCGATTTCGGACCTCTGTATGACGTTAAACTTTGTGTAACCTTATGGTCCCGATAGCCTGATGGTCGTCGATCCAATCTGCCTGATGGATCTCTGTCGTTGAAAGTTGATCTAGCTTGCTCGCTTGATTTGAGTCCATATCAGACTGCTCTAAGTGTTGAGCTTTGTTGCTTCTTGCGCATGCCGCGAACTTGGGCAACCTGTTGCCCTTGACAACTATATGTGATAACACCATGCACAAAAGTCTTTGATTTCTCCATATGCAGAAACCTTTCTGGAATCAACTGCGTAAATATTTTTGTCGGCCTCATAATATTTGGTACATTCTAAACCCACCGCCTCCACAATAGATTCTCGTATAATATTATTTGTAGCACCCCTATCAACCATACAATTATGCAAAATCAAATCATGGTTTTCCAATGAAATAAAGAATGGGGGGACTTTACCACTTGATCTCCTAGAGGGAGGGTTATAATGTTGTTGAGCGTTAGTAACAACTGCCTCCATTCTAGTGTCATGTTGGTCTTCATTTCCCAGGATCTTCAGAAGATTATCTTTATATTGGGGTATCTTTACCACCTCCAAAAATGAAAGGGTAATTTGAAGCTTGGTCAAATCATCACCAACGTTCTAAGCCATGCGTGAGGTCATCCCCCCTTTTATCCTTCCTTGAGTCTCGGGAATTGCGTTTCTGGGAATTGTTGTTTGAGAAATGGTTCTTGATGTAGGAGGGATTGTTGGATCACTTCTAGAGGCCTTGGTTTTATCCATGTGGGGCAGATTGGGACCCTTTGATTTGATCTTCTTCAATTGTGCCCTTGTTTGGACCATGTTCTCTTCGAGCCACATCTATGTTGTTGGCAAATATTTAACTCACAGCGAATGGCAAATATTTAACTGACATCGAATACTTGTCATTGATGGCAAGTAGCATAAGTACAGGAAGTTTGTAACATACAGGCAAACAGAAGATATGTTCAGGAAGATCGAATGATCGAAGGCAACGCAACCAGGCAAACAGAAGATAAGTTCAGGTTGATCGAACGATCGAAAGCCTGTAAAGCTTGAGAAACATTTCTGATCGTTGGATCCATTCAAAATTCCCGAAAGAACAAGGGTCGTTAGATCAGAATACAGACAAGAAGAGCGATGAAGAGGAGGACAGATCTCAGACATTAGATCCAAGCGCAAGACCCGACCTTCGTTGGATCAAGAAGAACTCGCATGTTCTTTAAGGTACAAGGAGAAGCAGGCGTAATCGCGATATGCAAAATCGCGATGTAATCTGAGCCGTCAGATCAAGGTTTGATCTGGACCGTTGATTCCAGTCCATGTTGGAGTTTCGGGGATCGAGAGTTGGAGATGTCAAAGTTAATTAACATCAGGAATCCCGATTTCGCGATATGCGAAATCGCGATGTAATCTGAGCCATCAGATCAAGGTTTGATTTGGACCGTTGATTCCAGTAAATGTCGGAGTTTCGGGGATCGAGAGTTGGAGATGTCAAAGTTAATTAACATCAGGAATCCCGATATCGCGATATGCGAAATCGCGATGTAATCTGAGCCGTCAGATCAAGGTTGAATCTAGACCGTTAATCTAACTCCATGTCGGAGTTTCGAGGATCGCGTGTTGGAAATGTCAAAGAAACAATGCAATAAGAATGTCGATTTCGCGATATGCGAAATTGCGATTCAATCGCAGCCGTTGAATCAAGCTCAGATCTGGACCGTTGATCTAACTCCATATCAGAGTTTCGGGGATTGCAACATGGAGTGTCAAAGAAACAATGCAACAAGAATGTCGATTCCGCGATAAGTGAAATTGCGATTTAATCGCAGCCATTGAATAGAGATCAGATCTGAACCGTTGACATAACTCCATATCGGAGTTTCGCGAATCGCGACATGGAGAGGCAAAGAACCCAATGCGACAAGAATGCAAAGAACCATTGAGGTCTTCTATTCGCAATATAATCTTTAGTATAGTTCTTTACTTGTGAATATTGTCTACTGGAAACATTTCAATGTATAGATCTGGGGTTCTTGTATTTGTAATACAGTCTACTACAGTATTATTGCACCTCTCAGCTTGTTGGTACAATTGTTTACTTGCCACATGTTATGTTGTATTGGCCTTCTGAGGTTTATGTACAATGTTTGGTGTTCTACGAGTTCTTTCAACTATCAGTTGAGTTATGGTTGTGATGACTAACTGCTAGCCACATGTTCTGTTGTTGGCCATCTAAGATTTATGTACACTGTTGTGGTGTTCTGCAAGAGTTCTTTCAACTATCGACTGAGTTATGGTTGTGATGACTATCTATTAGCCACATGTTTTGTCATATTGGTCATTTGAGGTTTTTGTACACCGTTGCAGTGTTTTGCAAGAGTTCTTTCAGCTATATGTTGAGTTATGGTTGTGATGGTTGTCTGCTAGCCATATGTTTTGTTGCATTGGCCACATGAGGTTTTTGTACATTGTTGTGGTGTCCTGCAAGAATTCTCTCATCTATCAGTTGACTTATGGTTGTGATGATTCTCTACTAATCACATGTTCTGTTGTATTGGCCATTTGAGGTTCTGTACACTGTTGTGGTGTTCTCCAAGTGCTCATAGTATAACTTGGTGCGAGCGCAATTTCATGATTCGGTGAGAAGCGGTTTTTATTTTCATCAAATCCATGGGGTGAAGTGTGTTCTTATTCGCACCATATGGGAAATTCTGGAAGTTGCCATCAAGGGGGGGTTATTGATGTAATGTCATCTTCCTCCATAAGTGTTCCTTCTCCCTAG
This sequence comes from Picea engelmannii, assembly GCA_009831015.1. Lineage (NCBI taxonomy): Eukaryota > Viridiplantae > Streptophyta > Pinopsida > Pinales > Pinaceae > Picea > Picea engelmannii. The sequence continues at coordinate 500,682 of ML783873.1, read as the reverse complement.
TCTTCATTAAAGGGGAGTGTTGGAATGTGTTACTCTAGAAGGTATTGTCTTTCTTATTCTTGCACAGAATGTTGGAAGGTATTATAATGCCATCTTCCTCCATAAGTGTTCCTTCTCCCTAGTCATCATCAAGGGGGAGTGTTGGAATATGTTATGATGACTTGTGTGGTATTGTTAGAATGTATTAATTTGGAAGCTAATAATGTCTACTCTTATGTAAAAGAGTTATCCCACATGCATTGTAATCTTATGTAAAAGAGATATCCCACATTCATCATGTAGTAAAACACTCTTATTATCATTTATTATATAAAGAGGTGAAATTACATTTATCCCACATGTATTTTAGGATGTAATTCCTCCATACCTTTTGGTATATAATAGAGGTAAGAGAGACCCACGAGGTACATTGAAATGAAGGATTACATAGTGATCACATGCATTGTAATGATGTGAAAATGGAGTGTGATGTGTCGAAGCTCAAGCGTAAGATTTAATATTTTTTAAGAATAAAGAAGACAGTACCTTCCCGTGGATGCTTCCCCATTTTGGGGTTTTACCACATATATTTGGTGTACTATTTTTCTCTTGTCTCTTTCTTATTTTGATTATATGTTGTTGTATGGATAGGAGGCTAAACTAGTAAGGTTATGTTGTTTAATATTGTTGTATGTTTACTCATGTCTCAATATAATAACACTTCATCTATGTCATTGTACTTTTATCTCTTCTCAATTGTTAGTTTTGTCTCTAGGTCTTGAAAACATTCCATTCCTTACAAAAAAACACTTTTCACTTTGACGTTCCACACTAAATTTTTTGCATCTAACCTACATGACTATCGAAAAACAAGACTGCATGTGCTTCCAAAGAAAGAATACACATGCAACGAAGTGTTAACAATATAATGTTACAATGATCCACAAGAAGCTCCATCTTATTCATTATGAGAAAACATATTTATACATCAACAGGAGATATCTCGTGAAACAACCTGCACCTAAAACCATTCAAAAAGAATTATCATATTCTCAAATTAACACTTCAACATATGAGCACACCAACAACCAAAACTCTAATTCAACTAAGGAGATACTGAGATCATCTCTAAATTAGGAGAATTTATCCTTTGGTATTGCCTTGGTGAAAATATATGTTACTTTATTATCTTATGTACTGCAATACATAACCTCAAACAAACCTTGATGAACCAAACCTCGAGAAAAATACTATATATGCTTAGCATTGTTGTGGAAAATTATATACTTAGTCATCTAAATAGTGCTTTGGTTATCACAAATCAATTGTGTCGATTGTTCTAGTTGCACATGTAGATCTTGCAAAATTCATCTTAACCAAACTTCACATGTTGCAACCACTACATTGTACTATGATTCAACTATGTAGTGTGACACTATAGTTTGTCTTTTAGTACTCCAAGCAATTGTTGTTGAACCCATGTTGAATGTTTAACATGGAGTGGACTTCCTATCACCAACACAACGTGCCCAATATGAATTTGTCAAGCCAAACATTTAAAATATTCTATGGATTTGTATATCAAACCATAACCAAAAGTGTCTCACATATACCTCAGAATCCTCTTGGTTGCTTTCTAATGTACCGTAGGTCCTTTTATATCAAATAGGAGGACCATACCAATGTCATATTAAGATATTGTTAACATAACAATATCCATGACTATCTCAACATCTTCCATGAAACCCTCATCTGTAACATGTGTTTCCTCCTTGGAGATCATAAGTTTGAATTCATAGGGATAGGGTGTGTACACCTAAGTAGATTGAGCAATGAAATCATTGCATAGAGGGGGTCCATTCTCTCCCACAAACAATGGGGTTTCATATGTCAATTGGGAAAAGACTAGCATGTGACCCTAAAATTAGATCAATTTATTATTATTTGTGTCTGGTCTACTACATTACATTTAGTATCCACATAGTTTAGACTTTAATACTCACACGTACGCGTTATTCATTCATACTCGTTAACAAATAATTGTAGTTCAATTTGGATATGTAGTCTGTCTTCGTCCTCAATGTTATGCACTCTACATCRTCTTCAATTTTCTTGATCTGCATCTGCATCTACATCTACATCTTCAACTATTACGCTACRCTATTCTTTTATAAGTTTGAATCTTCARTCAATCATCWTGACTAATTCATATTCATATCAATTTCCATTGGCTTACCCTTAATCATCCCATGGGGTTTTCTATATGGTTCCCTTAACCAATTCATCACCACATATTTCAACAAACCACATATTTCAACAAAAAGGTCACTCGACAAATAAAAACATGGGAAAAAATTATCCACAAACAATGTCCCAATAACACCATAATGACATCTTCCTCCAAATGTGTTTCAACCCTCTAGTCAACGTTAAGGGGGAATGTAAGACTGTGTAATGTTTGTCTCATGGCCACATTGACACTTCTACAACATGTCATTATGATAAGACATTTTCTATACTTAACGAAGCATTACTAGACTATTGGGCATATTATTCTTCATTAACTCACTAATTATAAAGTGAGTTTATCCCACATTCATCATGGGATATCTTCTCATATCCCTCTAACCTATATAATAGAGGTCAAGGGGGGGATCAATTGTAATATGTGTGTGTACGTTGGAGACTTGTATGGATTATTTTTCAACTCCATATATGAGTGTGATCTAGATGTTGTAATTGAGAGAGATATTTTAAGAATAGAAGGCCTTGATTTCGTGGATGTTTTTCCCCACCTTGGGGTTTTGCCATGGAAGCAAGGCATTTTATTATTTAGATAGTTCTCCCAATTACAACAGCTAGAGCACACTCAAGTATGGAGCTCAAATGGGATCCACATAGACATATTACAATTGAGCCTCCTTCACCTCTATTATATAGGTTAGAGGTCTAGCACACTTGCTTATACTAAGAGGGGAGTGAATCAATATAAGACTACTTTTTCATTTCTTTCAATATTTATCAATGTGTTACTTTACCAACTATAACCATTAATGATAAATACACAATGACACAATCCACAATACATGGAGATTTAACGTGGAAACCCAAATGGGAGAAAACCACAAAACAATTATTTTATAAATTCATGTTGGCACCAACCTATTGTTACAATGTTTACAGACACCAACCTGCAGGAGACACTAATCTCCTTAGTTGAGCACCAACTCAGCATTGCCTGTAGGCACCCACCTACAACAACAATATTTGCAGGCATCAACCTGCAAGAGACACCAATCCCCTTAGTTGAGCACCAACTTAGCAAGATGTAGGCACCAACCCACTAGAGGCACTAATCTCCGCAATCTATCAATAATGTCAGGTCTTCTCTTTTCTTCAAGCCTTCACTTGCATAAAATTATTGCCCTATCTCTGTTGTTGCAACACATTCCTTCAATTTACAATTTGCTTGATTTCAGAAGTTCCTTAGACCTTGCACCTCCCAACCACCCTTAGACGATTACATTCTCTTCCTTTCATTCTCTGGCATCCTTGGACCTCAGAGCCTCAGAGCTTCTCCACACACAATCCACTCTCACTCTTCTTCTATATCCACTTACCCAAAAACATATTCGGATATTGACATTTATACACTCCATGCTTCCATGGATTTGTCCACATACCAAAAATATGTCCATGGGGTCGGCTCTGGATCTCTTTCAATCTTCCTCAAAACCGAGCTATCAACAATCCTTTCTTTGTTCACGTTGAAAATTTTGACGCTCAACTGCCATCTAATCTAACCTTGATTTGATCTCGACCGCCAATCTTTTCTTATTCTTTGTCTAATACATCATGCAAACCACCTCATTGCTCAGCACCTGTTGGAACTTTCCATGTTTTGATCCCGTTCGTCGATTTCTTCTTAGTATATCAAGAACACTAGGGCTTGAAACACACAATGCACCCCTCAACACTCAATAGTCATCAGATCAGATTAAGATTCAATCTCAACCATTGATCTTGTTCTCAGATAGTACAAAGTTTCAGCTTACAACCATCGTCCAATCAGATCTCGAATTGATCTCAACCGTTGATCCAGTTCCATGTTCATCAAAACACACTATGCAACCACAACACACAACCGTCATTTGATCGTCTTCTCAATTAAATCTCAGTGGTTGATCTCAATCACCGACCATTAGCACATGCAATATAACGTCAACACTTATCGATCGTCTAATCATTCCTTCGGATTTAATCTTGACCATTATCTAGTTTTCTTTGGATTAAATCACGATCAATGATCTACTCTCTAGCCACCTAAACACGCAACTTAACCTTGAGGCACACTAGTCGTCTGATCTGGACCTAAGATTGATCTCAACTGTTGATCTCATTCACAACAGGTCTAGGGCATTTTCATTCAAACTTCTGCGGCCTCCAGAATACACCTTTGTGTTCCATTGCACTTACTTTGCACCTATACTTGGAAACTTTTCAAGCATTCCATCGCGCTCTCTGACATCTTCATCCACCCGATTCATTCTTGATACTTAGTCGTTTTTTGAGATCTCACTGCGGGTCGCGGTTCTATGACATTTGCCTGATTTACCTGTTTATAACCGTGATCTCGTTCGTCCGATCAATTCCTCGTACTTAATCAATTTCTCACAATTCATTGTGCTCCACGATACATCTTCGTCTGATTGATTCCTCATACTTAGTCATTTTTTCACAATTCACTACATTCCACGATACATCTCCATCTAACTGATTCTTGATACATAGTTGATTTTTGAAATCCTACTACAGGTCCACAGCTTCGCACACATTTCATTATTTTTTCACATACTCTTGATTCCATGCCACTTCATTAAATACACGATGTCTTGATACTTAGTCGATTTTTCGAAATCTCACTGTGGGTCGTGGTCCTTTGATCATAGTCGTTGATATCCGATGATCAATGGTCATAATTTATTCTTCTCTACATACACATGAATCTGATTGTTCCAATCCATTATGTTGATGTTGCAAATGAGGTGGCTTTCACGTGGTTTTATTTTACATGTCTACTAGATGATAAAGCATCAGTATGTGTCCTAACACGTGGCACTACACGTCGTATTTGCAGAGTTGCTTGTTGTCGTACTGACGTGGACTCACTCTGATGTGGCATTCATCTTACTGGACACGTGGCATTGATGAGGTCGTTATCATGGCACTAACATGGTTAAGCTGGCCCACAGGGTATCGAGCCCCAATCCTTTGATCTTAGTCGTTAATCTCTGATGATTAGCGGTCAAGATTTAACCGCTAAAAGTTAATCCTTTGCACATGGTTATGTAACTTGCCCATTCTTATTCAAACAACTTAATGTTGCCTTTTCATTATAACCCAATTGAAGTCATTTTTCTTTATGAATATGGGATATATCCACTCTCACCATTCATTTCTTTCAAGTTTAGGACTGCTAAGATATCCATCGGGATTCCCCTCGTACTTCTATATGGATTTCATAAACACGTTGTTCCTTTGTTGGTCTGGTTAATTCGAGTGTTTCCTCGATATGTTCTTTGGTTTTAGCAGTCTCATTTTATCAGATCTCGTTCCTTGATCATGTCCAGTCATCTTTCTTATTTAAATACAGAGGCATATCATCACACATGAAATATGCAAAAGCTTATCAATTTGCAGAGACATTCATAGTCTCACCCTATCATTGACAATAGTCAATCTACCCCTGCCTGTGATATCGATTATATCCATTATTGTCACAATCATGTCTACCTTTGACATCAATCACAACACAATTTCCAACAAACTCCCCCTTTGTCATTGATGGCAACACTTACTTATTTTGGTATTCCTCAACTTCCTGCACATTTCTCTTTCTACAATTCTCCTCCTTTCTCTGCAAATCTCCCCTTTTCTTTGTACTCTCCCCCTTTGACATCAATGGTAAATGGATATTCTCCCCCTTTCATTGTACTCTTCAATTTTTGTTCTACAACCAATAATCTTCTTGTTTTCTGCATCTCCCCTTGAGCTTGTGCTCCTTCATGGAGCTTTAGTGATTGGATGGCAGAGGTACCACCCCTAATTTCTATTTGAGATATTCAAATAGTTCTCTAGGAAAAGGTTTTGTAAAGATATAAACATATGTTCCTTGATGCCAATGTATTCCAGCTTTACATTATGTTCTGTGACTTGATCTGTCAATAAATGATACTCGATTGGAATGTGCTTTGTCTTTGAATGCATGATAGGATTCTTGGAGATATTTACAGCACTAGTATTGTCACAAAGTATTGATATTGGTTGACTATACTCTACATGAATGTCCTTTAGTGTTTGTTTAATCCAGAGAACTTGTGTACAACATGTTGCTGCAAGGTATTATGCTTCTGTTGTGGATAGGAAAATTGTTGATTGCTTCTTGTTGAACCATGACACTACATTGTTGCCTAGAAAGAATGCTCCACCATTGGTGTTTTTTCTAACATCCACACTACTAGACCAATCTGCATCTGTGTAAGTTGTCAGAGTAAACTCTTTTCCTATGGGATACCATAGACCAAAGTCTAATGTGCCTTTCAAATATCTAAGTATTTTTTTTACCTCCTACACATGCGTTTCCTTTGGTGTAGCTTGAAACCTTCCAACCAACCCTATTGTCTGCATTGTGTCTAGCCTTAAGGTTGTCACATATAGTAGGTTGCCTATCATTGATCTGTATAGAGTTTGATTAGCTTCCTTTGATTCAACCTCTTTGCTTAGTTTACAGCCAGAAACCATGGTTGTGCTGATAGGTTTGCAGTCTTCCATTTCAAACTTCTTCAGAATCTCCTTGATGTATTTGGTCTGAGAAATAAATATGTCTTTGTTGGTTTGAGAAATCTGCAATCCTAGGAAGAAGGACATTTCTTCAAGCATAGACATCTCAAATTCTTTTTGCATTTCTTCTACAGACTTTTGGCTCATTGTATTAGTATAGCTTCCAAAAATGATATTCTCCACATAAACTATAATGATTAACATCTCTACATTGTCTTTAATTTTCTTCAAGATGATAAACTTTGTTCCATCTTGTGCCATGTGACTAGACCACCCATTGTCAATGTACCACTTATCAATTGTCACCATCAATTCTTTTCAAGCTCAACATGGCTCAAATCTGCAGTTGGATTAATTCGTCATCCTCTTACCTATGTATGGAATTCAAAAACTCGTTATGCCTTTTTTGGCCTGGTTAATTTGAGTGCTTCCTCGTTCTTTGGTTTTAGCAGTCTATGTCTATCAGATCGCGTTCCTCGATCACGCCCAATTGTCGTTCTTCTTTAAACACAGAGGCTTATTATCACATAAGGAATACACAAAAGCTTATCAATTTGCGAAGACATTCATAGTCTCCCCCTATCATTGACAGTAGTCATTCTACCCTTGCATGTTATATCAATGACATCCATGTCTGTCACAATCATGGCTACCTTTGACATCAATGACAACACAATTTCCAACAAGAGGGATAGTAAAGCATTCCCCATGATGAATGGGGGATAAACTCAATTTATAATCAGTGAATTAATGAAGAATAATACGCAATAGTCTAATAACGCATCATTGTATACAAAATGCCTTATCATAATGACAGATATAAAGCCTTGCTTCCATGGATGTTTCCCACCCTTAGGGTTTTACCACAAAAGCAAAGCCTTTTATTCTTCAAATAACTCTCCCAATTACAACAATTATCCCAATTACAACAACTAGAGTACACTCAAGTACGGAGTTCAAATGGGATCTATACAACTAACCAACATGCACGGACATATTACAATCAAACCTCCTTCACCTCTATTATATAGGTTAGAGGGATAGTAGAACATGTCCCATGATGAATGTGGGATAAACTCACTTTATAAAAATTGAATTAATGAAAAATAATATGCCCAATAGGCTAATAATACCTTTGTGTGTATTCAAAATGCCTTATCATAATGAAAACCATGGAATCAAAGCCTTATATTATTCAAATAACTCTCCCAATGACAACAACTAGAGCACACTCAAGTATGGAGTTCAAATAGGATCCATACAACTCTCCAACATACACACACATATTACAATTGAGCCCCCTTCACCTTTATTATATAAGTTAAAGGGATAGGAGAACATATCCCATGATGAATGTGGGATAAACTCACTTTATAATTAGTGAGTTAATGAAGAATAATATGCCCAATGGTCTAACAATTCCTCCTTGTATATACAAAATACCCTATCATAATTACATGTTGTACAATTGTAAATGTGGCCACTAGACAAACATTACACATTCTTACACTCCCCCTTCATGTTGACTAGAGGGATGCAACACATTTGGAGAAAGATGTCATTATGATTACCTAAGTCTTCAAATGATCGTGTGTTTATAAATGCTTCTTCAAGTGATGTAGAAGTACTAGACCATGTTTTCTATTGTTGATTCCAACGACCGACCAAAATATTCTAAAGATGCTAGTGTTGTTCATAATACTACTAACATTCTTCTTGATTGTGCACAAAAAACAATTGAATCTGCATGTTCCAATATTGGTATTCCATCTTACACTCGTAGGACTATATCAGAATTTTCTCTCATGGAAAAGGTATTGGACATAGACAATCCTTCCACTTATGCATAGGGTAAAGGAAAGGAAAAATGGGAGAAAGCAATGGTCTTTGGATATGATTCTTTGATTAAGAATCATACTTGGGATTTAGTTCCAATTCCTCATGGAAAGAATCTTGTTGGATGTAAATCTATCTATAAGACAAAGTTTACTGTAGATGGACAAATTAAAAGCATAAGGCTTGGTTGGTACCCAAAGGCTTTCTACAGAAAGAATGTATAAATTACATCAAAACCTTTGCTCCAGTTGTTACATGAACACCACAAGAACAATTATTTCTCTTGCTACATATTTTTAATGGGAAATTCATCAAATGGATGTGACGAAATATTGTAGCTTCGAAGAATATTCTAATTATAATTGAGTTATTATCNGTTATTATCTTATAGATCAAATCCCCTTTTGCGGATTGATCATGTCGGGTCTTGTATAAGATCAAATCCCCTTTTGTGGATTGGTCAAACCATATTTATATGGTGGTATTTGTAAAGTCGGCCCCTAGTGTTTATAAAGTGGTCTGTCTTAACCACTTCTAGAAGAAGTTGACCCTACAATGTGAAGAGACATAACCCTAACGCCTCCTCAACTAGTATTTATATGTGAGGATGGTGTCTCACTTACATACACTCACACTCACTCATCTAGTGCACATATCTTGAAGGCAGTTACAGTTGTAGGAGGAAGGAGAAGAGAGGCACATGCTCAGTCTTGGTTTATTCTTCATGCTTTGGTCTTAGTCTTGCATTGTATTGGTAATATATTATTGAGGAAGTTTTTGTTGGGTTTTCTCCTCCATGAGGGTTTCCCAGGATAAAATGTTACGTACCTTGTGATTGTGTTTCTTTCAGTGATCCTCTTTATGTTGTAGTTTTGGAAATTGAATGCTCATGTAATTTAGAAATAATCTAATAACAACACTAAAACTTAACATGGTATCAAAGCCAAACTGAATAGAGCACCTTTCACTACGTATCTAAAAACGTCATTGTTGTCATAGAAGGAAATTAGGGTTTTTTGACTAAGACAAATTTTTGACCAAAAAAACTATATTGGGAAGTGTGTCTTGCCCTAGCGCATCTTTTGCAGCTTAAGCGAACTTTTTCAATGGCCAAATTCTCCAGAAAGTCAAACCCTAGTTTTGGTTGGTACCAGAAAACCATAACTAGTACCAGAAATACCAATCCAAATTTGCACAGGTCAAGTTTCAAGGGGTAAAACTTGGAATTTTCCGAAACAGTCGGCTCCAAAAAACTTACCTCAATCCATCGCATCTCCTGGTAAGCTCAGTTTCAATTTTTTACAACTTTCATTTTCTGGTCATTTTCTTAGCTCTAGGTCAAGATGTCTCCAAGCACCAAGTTTGTTGACAAGCCAGAACGTGTGGAAAATTTGTGTGCCTCGAAGTAAAGAATTGGACTCATTCTTGAAGAGAATAACCTTGCAAAATTCATAAAAGAAAATGTACAAGAACCCAAAGAAGATGAAACCAAAGAGAAGTACAAGAAAGATATGATCAAGGCCAAAAGAATAATTACAAATTCCATTAAAGACCACTTGATCCCTAAGTGTATTCTAAGAATACTCCAAAAGAGATGTTTGATGCCCTAACCAAAATGTATGAAGGAAAAAACATCAACTAGAAGATGAACTTGAGAACGCAACTGAAGAATACAAAGATGCAAAAAGGAGAAACAGTTCAAGACTATTTCTCTAGGGTTTCTCAATTCAAGGAACAGTTAGAGGAAATTGGAGACAACCTAGATGAAGATGAACTAATAATGACAAATCTTAATTGTCTCACAAGACCTTGGGATGCCCTCATCCAAGCTATCTGTGCAAGAAAAGAGAAACTTCAATTTGACAGTTTATGGGAAGAGTGTGTTCAAGAAGAAGCAAGAGTAGCCAACCGAGAAGTCGTCCTATTAAGAGATGAAGATCAAGCCCTAGTTGCTCATGCTAAAGGAGAAAAGAAGAAGTCTCATTTTCAAAAGGAGACCCAATTTCATAAAGAATCTCACTCTCCAAAGAGATTCTAGAAATATCATAAGGGTCAAAGAAAGGGAAAATATTTCACCTCCTACCAATGTTATCATTGTGATAAGATGGGACACATTGCTAAGAATTGTCCTACCAGAGGAAAGAATATAAGAGGAGAAATAACAAAAGACATCATGCCCATGCAGCTAAAGATGATGAGCCACCCAAGAAGTTAACTAAAGAAGAGATTGAAGATTATGTTTTGTTTTCCGCCCTCTTCGGATCTGTGACACCTGGAGAGGATACTTGGCTCATAGACAGTGGTGCATCTAAACACATGACAGGTCAGAAAGATATTATCTCTAACCTTATAGAAAAGGATTTCCACCAGAAAGTTTCACTTGGAGATGATTATCAACACCCTCTCAAAGGAATGGGAGAATCCACCTACAAACTTGATTCAAGAACTCAGATGAGAATGAAGGCTGTATTATATGTACCAGGCTTGACAAAGAACTTACTTTCTATTTCAACCATAGATAAGAAAGGTTTCAGGGTTGCTTTTGTGGAAGGTGAAGTTCTTATGTGGCCTAAAAGAAAAACTATAGAAGATGGAGTTGTTATTGGAACAGAAGAAGGTGGTTTATACAAGTTAAAAGGTTACTCAGATGGAGCCTTGACTCACTCTATTGAAAGTCCCTATGAACTTTGGCATAGAAGACTAGTTCACATCAACTACAAAGCCTTACCATATGTAAGCAAGGTAGTTACAGGTTTACCAAAATTAAAGGTTGATCATGAAGGTGTATGCAAGGAATATACACAAGGAAAGAACATAAGGAATCATTTTCCAAAGGTTGATGGTCCAATGCCATCAACCTCTCTAAGCGGGTATGTATACTATGGAGCCCAGACGTAAGCAAAGCATGTGATGAAATACCTTAAGGGTACATTGGATTACGGTCTCTACTATACTCGAGATCATGACTTCAGACTGTATGGTTATACTAATTCAGAATGGGTTGAAAGTGCCTCCGACAAGAAGAGCACTTTAGGATGTTGTTTCAATTTGGGGCCAGCCATGACTTCATGGCAAAGCAAGAAGCAATCTAGTATTGCTCTCAGCACGGCAGAAGCGAAGTACATTGCAGCATGTTTCGCCAGTTGTGAAGTCATATGGCTTGGGAAGTTGTTGACAAGTCTATTCGATCTGGAGATTGAAGCCATCATGATTCTATGTCATAACTAGAGTTGTATAAAGATGTCGAAGAACCTAGTGTTCAATGATAAGTCGAAGCACATAGAGATCTGGTATCACTACATTCGAGATATGGTGCAGAGGGGAGTTGTAAAGCTCCAATATGTTGGCACAGATGAGTAGGTTGCAGATGTGTTGACCAAGCCTCTGTCTTGTGTGAAGTTTGAGTATTTCTAAGACAAGCTTGGTGTTGTCCGAAAGGACCTCCCTCGAAAGGGGGAGTAATGTTGATGATACTATGGTATCCAGACCAATAACGGGTAGCTCCATTAGGATTTTATATCCTAGGGGATTGATCATCCCTGGGCAGATCCTGAGGACTGATAAGGACGTTCTGTCAAAGTACTTGTCCACGTATATGCCAATAGTGGTCAGCAGTGGTAGCTCTATTAGGATTTTATATCCTAGGGAATCTTATGATTCCTGGGCATATCTTGAAGGTCCGTCAAGGACGGTCTGTCAGAGAACCATGTGGTAGCTTGTTAGGATTTTATATCCTAGGGAATCTTATGATTCCTAGGCAGATCCCAAAGGTCCGGTAAGGACAATCTATCAAAGTACCACAAATGTTGTTGTTCTAGCTTTGTGATGTTGTTGATGTTGTTGTTCCAGCTTCGTGTTGTTAATGATGTTGTTATTCCAACTCTGTGTTGTTGATGTTCCAACCTCGTGTTGTGGATACGTTCTAGCTTTGTGGTATTGATGTTGATGTTTCAACTTCATGTTCATGTTTCAGCTTCATGATGATGATGATGATGGTGATGATGTTACTCCAGCTCCATGATGTAAACAATAATGATATTGATGATGAGAAAAACTTTCGATGATTTATAGATGTGTAAGTCAATGTTCCAGATCTTGATGATGATGTTGCCCTCTCCTTCTCTTGATGATGTTGTATTGAGTCATGTCAGTAGAATAACCTTCTCGTTAAGGGGGAGTGTTGAAATATCGTAACTTCGAAGAATATTCTAATTATATTTGAGTTATTATCTTATAGATCAAATCCCCTTTTGCGAATTGATCATGTCGGGTCTTGTATAAGATCAAATCCCCTTTTGTGGATTGGTCAAACCATATTTATATGGTGGTATTTGTAAAGTTGACCCCTAGTGTTTATAAAGTGGTTTTAACCACTTCTAGAAGAAGTTGGCCCTACCATGTGAAGAGACATAACCCTAGCACCTCCTCAACTAGTAT
>ML783873.1:450308-487005 GCA_009831015.1 Picea engelmannii | reverse complement strand
ATAGTTGTTCATTATGTGGATGATATGATTCTCACAAGCAATAAGATTTTATTAATCTAGGAATCGAAGAATAATCTAAAGCAAAATATTGAAATGAGAGACTTCGGCATGTTACATTAATTTTGGGTCTTCAAGTCTAGCATATGGTTTATGGCATCTTCCTTACCGAGTCTAAGTATTCTTTGGATTTGCTTGCTCTGTTTCACATGAGTGATTGTAAGCCTTCACTAACACCATGTCAATCAGAAGTCAAATTAACAGTTAATTGTTAATCACCTCTTGTTGAAGCCACACTCTATCACCAAATTGTTGGTAGTTTGATTTATTTAACTCATAACATGTCTAATCTTTTTGTTGTTGCCAATATTGTTTCGATGTTCATGCAAAACTTTGACCAAAGTCTTGGAAATAAGCTAGAAGGATTCTCAGATATCTTCAAGGAATTGTCAATTATGGTGTTTTCTATTCTAATAAGGCTTCTATTTCACTTCTTGGTTATATCGATTCTAATTGGGCAAGAGATACCATTGACAAATTATTCGCTACAAGATATGTCTTTCAACTTAGTTCAATTCCAATTCCATTGTCCAATAAGAAGTTGACAACACTTTCTCTTTCTTATTGTGACGTGGAGTATATGACAACTAAGAAAGAAACTAAAGAAGCAGTGTCGATCAAGCATGTCCTTACTAAGCTTGGACTAGTTCGAAATGCACCTACTAGGTTGAGATGTGGCAATCATAATGTTATTCAACTTGTGCGTAATCCAATGTACCACTCCAAAACAAAACACATTGACCTTGAAACCCACTACATTTGAGACTTGGTTCCAAAGGGTGTTCTTAATTTGTAGTATCGCCCCATTAAACAAAAAGTTGTTGATATCTTCATCATGACCATGATAAAGGAAGAGTTTCTTCATCTTCACAACTTATTGGGGATGCAAAAAGTTGTAATCGAGGGGAAATGTTAATCATAAAGGAATCTTCCTCTGAATGTGTTTCATCCCTCGAGTCAGCTATAAGGGGTAATGTAAAAATGTGTAATATTTGTCTAGTGGCCACATTTATAGGTGTAAACCTGTTATTATGCTAAGGCATTTTGGATACATAATGAGGCATTATTAGACTATTGTGCATATTATTCTTCATTAACTCAGTAATTATAAAGTGAGATTATCCCACATTAATCATGGAATATGTTCTCCTATCCCTCTAACCTATATATAATTGAGGTGAAGGAGACTCAATTGTAAAATATGTGTTTATGTTAAATAGTTGTATGGATCCCATTTGAACTCCATACTTGAGTTGGCTCCAATTGTTGTAATTGGGATAATTATCTTAAGAATCGAAGGCATTGCTTCTGTGGATGTTTGGATTTACCACATAAATCTCGTCTCCTCTCTCTTGTTTATTAGTTCTACTTTTATTTGTTTAATAATTCCATAGGAGTTTAGATAGGATAGATCTTGGTTATATGTTTCAACATATTTTTCCTAGTCTCTCACAAGAAGAAGACATAAGTCAAATAAGAAGACAACAAGAAAAAGTGGAAAAACAATAATGAACAAAGAATCGAGTAGTTTAGAATAAATAACAAATTAGAATAGTCAAAGAGACTGGCTCAAAACTAGAAGAAAAGGAAATAGAAAAAGATGATGCCACAAGGAAAATTGTAAGTTCATTAAAGAGTGAGAAATTTGCAAAGCTAAAAGTTCTCCGTGATTGTGGAAACTTAAAAGTACAGAAGTTGATTGGTTGACTCGGTGAACTAAAAAAATTTAATAAATTTCAGGAGATGGAGTACCTTCATAGAACAATATTTCAAAGTACAAAGTTGGATCTCTTGATGATTGCAGCTATGTGAGACATTCTCCAGCTTACAAACCTGTGAGATGTGGATCATTGCAGCCATGTGAAATATTCTCCAACTTACAAGCCTGAGAGAAAGCCCCTGAAGAGGGTGTGTGGTTCCTATCTAAGACAGAGTTGGAACTTAGAGATGACCTCCTCCATTCAGAGAGTTGAGAAGAACTCCAGATGATTATCCTGTGGAAACGACGATTTGTTGAGTTAGACATGCTTGTGGCTGAGCACAAGGTGAACGTGTGAAATCCCAAAGTGTTGGGTGCATCATCATGAGAACAGAAACGAAAATGATGTATTAGCCTCCTCTGAGCAAAAGAGTTGACGAGAAACTCCAGATGACTCTCTTGTGTAATGCAGTGGGAAAGAAGATCTGTTGAGTTGACGTGCATGTGGACGAGCACAGGTGAACGTGTGAAGAAGTGGTTTCTCTGTGTAATGCAGTGAGCCAGAGATATGGACATCCCTATGGATGTGCCCCTAGTGGATGAGCACTAGTGGGTGTATCAAATCCCTTGCTATATTGTTCAAGAGTCGGACCTGCCTGTAACCCTAATTGTAATGTAAAGGTTACAGGTCGACCCCACCTTAATGTGACTGGTAATTAATGTAAAAGATAATTAATATGGTTAATATTAATTATATTATAAGCTAGTGAGGTCGACCCTGTTGTGCCAATAGACACTTATGTTGACAGGTTCAGGTTAGTATAAATAAAGGTAAATTCCAGATAAAGGAAACATATCTTTCATGTGAGTTTGGAAATTCCAGCAAGTACACCTTGGGAAAAGTGTGCACCTCTCTTGGGCGCTAGTCTTCTAGGCTTTGAGCAGCCTCTTGTGTGCTAGGTTTTTCTTGGTGGTGAAGGTCTTTCTCTTGAAGAATATAGCAAAGGATCTGGTTGGGTTTTCTTCCCTTGTTGAGAAGGGTTTCCCGGGATACTTCTTTTGTTCTTGTGCATGGTGCTTCTTCTTGTGATCTTGGTTGTTGCAACATTTATGGTTATGGTTAAATGCTAAAAATGAAATGATCTTCATGCTTAACCTTGACTAATGAAAAATCAACATAATCAACATGCTGCCATTTTGTGGTATTTTGTGCAATGCAAGAGAACTCAGAAGGGTATATAAAAGATAAAGCATTGGAACACAATGGTCACAAAGTTGTGAGAGAAGTTCTTACCCATGGATTATAACCAAATGTTGCTCAACCAGTGATTGAACCTTGCACAAAAGGAGAAAAGTGTGCAAGAGTACACAAAAGAATTTTACAATATATCAATTCAACCTAGACATGAGGATGCAAACCAACAAGTCTCAAAGTATGTTATTGAACTGACATTTGCAATTGAAGATGATATAGGTTTGCAAAACTCAAATGCACCAATAGAAATATTATGTGTAGAATATGGACAATCATGGCATTGTTAGATGTATTTCTCAGTGCATGCTAAAAGTAGAGGAGAAACATCTACAAATTTTGGTCAAGGGTGAGGTGCCAAAGGCAAAGTCAAAGGGCACAATTCCACTTAGAGGAAGGATGATGTGCACAACAAGAAGGTAGAACAAAAAAATTTGCAATCGGCAAAGTCAAAGGCAAAGGTCACAAATTCTTTAGCGTATGGGACGGAGGATATAGTGGTTATTGACAACAACTTTATTACTACAAATGTGGGGAAATGGGATACAACTGACTTGAGTGACTACATAGAGAGAATGTGCACAAAATGACCAAAGAACAACATTTGTGCAAGGAGAGTGTTCAAAAGAAAGAGTGACAATTGCAATAGTGATAGAACAAGGTGACAATTTGAAGACACATAGAGGCATGATCATGCCAATGATTTAGAAGCAAGCTTTAGAGGACTATTGATCCTTGGGACAAACAAGCTTTAGCTTTACACTAAAGGTTAATGTTGCAAAATTATTATTGATATTGGTAGCATAAAAAACATGGTCATCGTGGAAATGGTAGAGGAATTGAATTAAGCATCACAAAAGTACCCTCAACCACACAAATTATATCACTCCAACAATGTTATGATGTAACAGTGAAAATCAATGTGAATAACATTTAGTATAAGAGGGTACTAGGATTATATTTGTGAAATGGTATCCCRTGTGTGCTTCTTACTTCTTGGTGGGAATGCCATTTTAGCATGAAAAAAGGGTCATGCGTGATGATAGGAAGAATACCTTCAACTCCATGTATGGAAGGAAGTTTTAGATSTTAGCAATAAAGGATTGAAAACCAAGAGAATTGTTATCAATGAACAAATTTCTATGCAYAATAAAGAAGACAAGAAAATGTTATGTTATTCTGTTGAATAGAGTAGCAAAGAGAAAAAGTAGAGATTCTTAACATTGCAAAGAAGTTGTTGGAGTATAATGAAAAAACATATGCATATTTTCCATAGGGATTACCACCTAAGMRAAAGCACATTAATTGGACTTGATTAAGGGGAAAACAACTTTAAGTAGTGCATAGGAAGAATCTAGTGGAAGGTGTAGAGTATAATTGACATATTGGCAAGGAGTTGGAAAAATGTTTGATAAAGGAGAGTATGAACCCATGTTTTATTCCAACATTGATCATGCAAAACAAAGATTGATTGTGGAGAATGTGTATAGACTCCTAGAGTTGGCTAAGATCATAATCAAATATAGCTTACCGCTACCAACGATGAAATATTTGATTTTGACTCACAACTTTAGTGGCACAATATATTTTCCAAATGCCAGCCTGAAGAGCCAATATCACTATATTTAAATTAGAGAGCACAAGTTGAAAGTTGCATTTGAGACCAAGGATGAGCTACATGAATGAATAGTTCTCATTTGTACAAACAAATGCACCCAGAGCCTTAATGAGGCTAACGTAAAAAAATTGAGGGCATATAACCATAGTTTCATTGTGTCCAAAGAGGGGTTGTGCATGGATTCAAAGCAAGTAAAAGTGGTTTTAGAATGGTCACAGAGTGCAACGCAATAGAGGTGGGAAGTTTTCATCATTTTCCTAGTTTTTATAGGAAATTCATTAAAGGATTCATTGCAATATGTGTGTCAATCACAAAGCGTATGGACGCATAAGGTTTTCAAATGAAGAACAATACTGCAACACAAATTTGAACAATTGAAGAATAAGATTATGAAAGCATTAATGTTAATGTTACCAAATTTTAGTAAAATGCTCCAAGTAGATCATAATGTAAGCACGATAGAAATTGACACCAATTTGAGTTTGAAAGGCCATTCAATAGAGTACTTTGATGAGATGCTAAATGAAGCACAAAAGAAGAATTCAACATGTTACTTAGAGATTTACATTATTGTGAAAGAACTTTAGCATTAGAGACATTACTTAATGTTGAAGGAGTTTGTTTTGAACACAGAGCATTACGCACTGAAGTTCATAAGTACTTCAGTAACACAAAGCATTACGCAAAATTGAATCAATGACTCATGAGATGGGTGGAGATCTTGCAAAGCTACAAATTTGTGTTAAAGCAAAAGGAAGAAAAGAAAATAATGTTGTAGACGCTTTAATTAGAAAATGTTAATGATAATGAAGAATGAGAAAACAAAACGAAAGAATGTAAAAATCCATATAATAGTAAAGATTTCGCAAAAATTATGCAAGTGTGTAGGAACCCCACAATATCGAGTAGAGCAATCCAATTAGATTACTTTATCCATGATAGATGCTTGTGTATCTCGAAGGCTTCCTGAGGAAATGCTTGATCCAAGAGTTGCACGGAAATGAATTATGAGGACATCTTGGATACCACAGCTCACATGTCTAGTTCAAGGATGGATCGTTGGTTGAGCATGGGGGAGATCAAGTTTGTGAAGCGATGTAATATTTGCCAAATTAGGAATGGTGTGAGTCAAAACACAAGATTATATAGAATGTTGCATGTACCAAAGACGCCCTGAAAAGATGTTGCAATGGATTTTGTACTTGTATTGCGAATAACACACCATGACTTTGTTGTTGTGTTTGTTCACCTAAAAGGGTTATAAGCCTAATGATGTTAGCTATTGCATAGAGTTATTCTTCATGTAGGTCATTGGAATTCAAAAAAAAATCAATGACAATCACATCATAAAAGGACACCATATTTTTGAGTTATTTTCAAAGGATGTGATGGAAGATAGGAATGAAATTATAACTTATTTCAAGATATCATCCTCTAGTTATGAAGAAACAAAGGTATTAAACTAAAGTTCAGATAATTTTCTAAGATGTCTAGCTTGAGATCATTTGAAATAGTGGGATCAACTTTTAGTGCTTGCAAAGATTTCATATAAGAATGATGTAAGTCAACGAGATTTTCACCATTCAAGATAGTTAATTGAATGATTTTGAGAGGAGTTGGAAACCTAGCGGATTTGCTAAATAAAATGAAGCAAAGCAACGACATGGAAGATTTTACAAAGAAGATGGAACAAAGATATGCATAGAGCCTAGTGATCTGAAAATGAAAAAAGTTTGTGTATACAAATTTGCAAGTGGAAAATGTATGTGTCTTAGGCAATTGGATCAAGTTTGCAAGCACATAAACTTAATGAGTTTTTACTTAAAATAAACAGTCATAAACATCCATCAAAAGTAAGCACATAACACAACAAAATGATGAAGGAGTTCACCCCTCTCTTGGGCTACATCTCCTGGTCCAGCTTCCAATGGATGATTTTCATTATATGCTCAAAGTGTTAAAATCAGTGCTTTACAATGCTCATAATGCAAAATAAATGGCTCCAATGGCTCCTGAATGCCAAAAACCCCTAGTTGGGCTCTTCCTACACCTGGTTTGGCCAAAAGTTGAGAAAAATACACTTCCTCGAAGTTTTTTCCCAATAACTTGTTATCTCTGCTCGCCAAAACGCATCTCTGTGTGAATTAACCTGGCTCTGTGTGTTTTTCCGTGCCTAAACCTGGCACCACGCGTCGTTTCGCAAATCAGGTAAAAATGTCATATCGTTAGAGTGTTAGCATCTTATGCAGCAAAAATCTTTCTCACATGGCCCCATGTGGCCAGGGTCCGGCCTAACTCCCCGCACCCATCAGCCACACCATTAGTTTATTGCGCTATTAGTCATATGGCAATTGTTTCGAACCATGTGACCAGGGTTGGGGCTAAGCCTCGATCATTTTCCCCCGACCAAACCACAACTCAAGTTTAAATGTCAGTTGCAAACTATAGGGTTAAGAACTAATGTCTAGGGGGGTTGGTGCCCCGATCAGTGTGAAGAATTTGCCCTGTCGAAGGTCCTAGATTCAACCCCCGTGGACCCCAAACAAACTTTTAAACCACATGGGGGTGCCACGTGGCAGCTCGTTGTTGGGCCACGTGGCACCTTGTCATTTGCCCTCAAACATGCCACGTGTCGACCAAGGATTGGTTCACGTCCACCATGCACAGTCACCTGCCACGTCACCACCTACCCTATTAGCCTGTACGATCATACGGTCAGCTTCCACATGACCTGTACAAACTGTACAGTCAACATTTGTTTTGCATGTTTGGGAAAACGGACATAACGTGATATCTCTCGCATACAAACTATGTTTGAGCCCGTTCAAGTTGTGTTGGGATTGTGACGACAAGATCTACGCAATGAATGTGCTTTCGAGCAATTTCAAACACTTTGGTTATTGAGCATTTTTTTATCCCCTGGATCACGCCTCCCCATTGGGAAGCTTTTGGACCTCCAAAAGACTACTTTCAGTCAATAAAGATGAGCGTACAGTTCCCTCACCTTTCCAACCTCAATCCATTTAGTTTTGCTTGGATTTGTGCCTTTGAGGCCAATACGAAGGTACTCCACATTCCCTCGTTTTGAAGTTCGTATCTTTCTATCAAGGATTGTATCCTCGTGCAATTATGAAAGATATTCTGGTGAGAAGTCATCTATGGAAGGAATCTGAACATGCCCTCCTTGATCATCAATCAAAAGAGGCTCATACAATATCAAATTCTAAACATTAACAACTACATACATTTGCATATGAGGCAAATCCAAACGAAAGGTATTGTTACCAATCTTTTCAAGAATCTTGAAAGGTCCATACCTAATTGGTTTCAGTTTTTTACATTCTCCTTTAAGCCTCTCTTTTCTAATCTAAAGCCAAACTTCATCTCCAACTTGGAAACTGTGATCAACATGATGCTTGACATGTCTTGTCTTGTACTTGGTTTGACTCTTTTCCAACTGTTCTTCTACCATTTGATGCACCAATTGAATTTGTTCAATGAACTTATTTGCAATATCAATGTCATAATGACCATCAATAGCAATAACCTTCCCGAAGATAAAATATAAAGGAGATTTTGGCAAATAACCAAATCATGCCTCAAATGGAGATGTTTGAGTTGATGAATGCTTAGCCCGGTTATAAGCATGTTGAATGTAGTGTAGGTGCTCATCCCAAAGCTTAGCATGTTTGCTACAATAACCACGAAGAAAATGTACTATTATTCTATTCACCACTTATGTTTGACCATCAGTGTTTGGATGAAATGTTGTGCTTTTTCTCAACTTGGTGTCCATGAGTGCCCATAAGCTTGACCAAAAGTTCCCAATAAATCGAGAATCTTGATCGGAAATAATGGATTTGGGCAACCCAAAATGTACCCATACATGTTGAAAGAACATTTGTGTTGTTTCTTCAGTTGTACCCTACTTCTTACAAAGCATCAAAATACACATTTTGTTGAAACGATCAACCACAACATAAAGATAATCATGATTCTTTTTAGACAGGTAATCCTCCTACAAAGTCCATGGAAATGATTTCCCAAGGACAAGAAGGAACCAGAAGTGGAGTATACAATCCTAATTTTTTGTTGTTAGGCTTACTTGTAGCACATAAAGAACATCCTCTTACATATCTTGAAACACTTTCATTAATTTTAGGCCAATAGCAATACCTTTGCAAATTAGCCATCGTCTTGCCTACACCAAAGTGGTCAGCGATAAGAGAAGAATGTGCTTCCCTTATGATGTTGACTCTTTCACCCTGTGGAATACATAGCTTGCCAAGATGATACAAAAGCTTATCATGCACATGGTAATCCAATTCCTCAACTCGTTTAGAATGACACAAAGTTGCATAAGCCTCTTTAAAATCAGCATCTAAAGCATATTGTTCAACACAGCTCTCATGCATGGTAGAATTATGCTTAAGAATAACTAAAGCACTAACAATAGGCCTAGAAAGCATATCAACAACTTTGTTATAAATGTCTTTCTTATACTTGATAACCAAGTGGAATTGTGGTAGGAAACCCATCCATCTGAAGTGTCTTGCTTGTTGTAGATTTGTCTGTGATTGAAGGTATTGCAATAGTGGTTGATTTGTGTGAATAATAATTTATTTTCCCAACAAATAATGTTTCCATTTTTTCACACTTTGCACCAATGCATACGACTCCTTGTCATATGTAGGATAATTAATCATAGCACCATTAAAAGTTTCAGAATGAAAACAAATGGGCTTACCATGTTGCAACAAGATTGCTCCCATTGCATAGTTACTTGCATCTGTTTGTATCTCAAATGGTTGTCTAAAATTAGGAAGTGCAAGAACTGGAGCAGAACTAATTTTCTCCTTCAATGCATCAAAAGTTTTTTGTTGCTTGCCTCCCCACTGGAAAACTTGCTTGATGCTTGTCATTGCATGTAATGGAGCTGCAATTGAAGAGAAGTTAGCAATAAACTTTCTTCAATATTGGGTTGCTCCCAAATAGCTTCTTACCTCTGTTACATTGTTGGGCTTGAGCCAATCCAAAATGACTTTGACCTTGGAAGGATCTATTTTCAGTTCTCCTCCTGCAACAATATGTCTCAAGTAAACAAGTGAGGTCTTTCCAAACTCACATTTAGAAATCTTTAAAAACAAATTTTATTTCTTCAAGACATCTAAAACTCGCTTTACATGCCTAACATGCTCTTCACGAGATTTGCTAAATATCAATATGTCATCCAAGTAGACAATTACACAATCATCAAGAAAAGGCCTTAAAACATCATTTGTCAGTCTCATGAATGTAGAAGGAGCATTGCAAAGCCCAAATGGCATAACCATCCATTCAAACAAACCTTGCTTTGTTTTGAAAGTTGTCTTCCATGTGTCTCTCTCAACAATCCTAATCTGATAATATCCACTTCTCAAATCCAACTTAGTAAAATACTTAGTATCTTTCAATTGATAAGCAAATCATCAATTCTAGGAAGAGGATAACGATTATTTATCGTAATCTTGTTCAAGGCTCTGAAATCTACACACATGCGCCATGTACCATATTTCTTTGGTACTAAAACAATTGGTGACATGCATGGCGATGTGCTTGGCATGATAACCCTTTTGTCAAGCAACTCTTGGATTTGTTTTCTAATTTCAACATTCTCCGTGACTAACATCCTGTACATAGCAATTTTTGGAAGAGGACAATCTTGTTGCAACTGAATCTCATGTTGGATACCTCTTTTAGGAGGCAATCTTCTTGATTCTTGAAACATCTCATCATATTGGTTAACAACCTCATATAAATTANTGACTAACATCCTGTACATAGCAATTTTTGGAAGAGGACAATCTTGTTGCAACTGAATCTCATGTTGGATACCTCTTTTAGGAGGCAATCTTCTTGATTCTTGAAACATCTCATCATATTGGTTAACAACCTCATATAAATTAGATTTTAACTTTGCATCACAACCTTGGAAAGATTCTTTTTCAACATTGTCTTTGGGTTTGATCATCAAGAGTACAAAGTTCTTACTAACAATGACTAATCTATTCATTTGTCCAGCATTTACAAGTGACAAATTCAACTTCTTTGTATGTGCTCTAACAATGAACTCAACTCCATTTTTAAACAAATGATATTTGTTCTCATGACGATGAAAGATGGATCTCCTATCATATACATATGGGCTTCCCAACACAATACCACAAATATACAATGGAATAACATCAAGCTCTACCTCATCTATAAAGTTTGCAGTGATGGCAAACTAAGTTTAAATCTTCTTGTCACATGCAATTTGGCATTGTCACATATCCAACCTAAAGGATATGGTTTAGAATGAGTAGTAGTTTCCAAATGCAATTTCTTGACAGTGTCTGCAAAAATGAGGTTTGCTTGAGATACAGTATCAAATAGAGTATCTATCTTGGTATGCTTTGAAATAACCCTTATGTGGAAAAGCTATATTCCTTCGTTTTCATGTTGAGTTTCATTAAGGCTACTACTTGAAGAACTAGTACTGGCAATCGAGTCCTTACCTTGAAAACCCATGGTTGGGATTTTTGTTTCATCTCTCGAATCAGATGATAAATCATGTTGTGTAGTTGCAGCAGTGTTTGGTTTAGTTTTGTTGTTGAAATTTTTGGGTCTCTTTTCAGGATGAAGTTTCCAACTATGGTCTTCATCATGGCCATCTTTTGAACAATGTTTACATAAGAGTTTTTTTCCCTCTTTCTTGACTGAAGCATTCTTCTTTCCATTTCCTTTGAATTTCCTTTCCTTTGTATCCATTATAAAATGGCTTCTTGTTGCCCTCTTGAGGAGTATTCTTCCCTCTTGCTTCTAAATGTGTTGTATGTACACAAACTTCATCTAGATATGTAGGTTAAACATGAGAATTGTGTGTCTCAATAGCTATGCAATCCTCCAATGTATTTGAGTAAAGTTTCTTGAGAAGATAAGTCTATACCCAAAATCAAAGCTCTTCTTCTAAATTCTTGAGTGTAGTTTTGCACCTTTTGCCCTTTAGCTTGCCTAAAGTTTTGTCAATCCATAATAGCTTTTTGTATGTATGCTAATGGATAAAATTGCCTTCTAATTGCAACAATAAAATCATTCCAAGAGGATAAAACTTTACCATGCTTCTTCATTTCCTCTTGAGGTTTGGCTTCCCACCAGATGAGTGTTGCACTTTCCAATCTAAGAGAAGCAAGTTGAATCTTAATTTCATCATCTTGGATTCTTTGTATACTAAAATACACTTCAATTTCACGAATCCAATTATCCAATTTCTCAGCATTTACCTCTCCATTGTGCATAGGCAATTCAAACTTAATATCAAGCTTAAGCAAAGGAGTTTGTGGAGGAATTTTAACATGTTCTTTTGAAGAATTTGGAGGTGGTTGTGAAATGGTAGAAGAAGTGGAAGATGGAGGTGAAGGAGGTGGAGTATCACCACTTCCTCCATTCCCTTTTGGAGTCTCATTGCCACTATCTTCATTACCTCTTGCGGGATTTGAGCTTTCACCTTGCATTCCTTTCTTCAAATAAAACTTTCACCAGTTATGTCATATCATAAAAGGCTTTTCTAAAAGTTTCGTCTTCTGAAGTAGGAATTTCATGACCCTCCTTCCGAGCCATACTTGGTGAATGCATCCTTGAAGCTTGAGGTGAATGTATGGTTCTCCATCTTGAAAGTTGGGAACTTGGCTCTACAAGTTGCCCTTCTCCTCTTCTGAGATTCAACCTTGTAAGCATCAGAAAACAAAACACTTGCAAACAATCAAACCTTCAAAAACCTTTGCTCTGATACCAACTTGATCTGAAAATGAAAAAGGTTTGTGTATACAAATTTGCAAGTGGAAAATGTATGTGTCTTAGGTAATTGGATCAAGTTTGCAAGCACATAAACTTAATGACTTTTTACTTAAAATGAACAACATAAACAGTTATAAACAACCATCAAAAGTAAGCACACAACACAGCGAAATGATAAAGGAGTTCACCCCTCTCTTGGGCTACATCTCCCGATCCAACTTCCAATGGATCATTTTCATTATATGCTCAAAGTGTTAAAATCAGTGCTTTACAATACTTAGAATGCAAAATAGATGGCTCCAATGGCTCCAAAATGTCCAAAAACCCCTAGTTGGGCTCTTCCTACAAATGGTTTGGCCAAAATTGAGAAAAATACACTTCCTAGAAGTTTTTTCCCAATAACTTGTTGTTTATGCTCGCCAAAACACACCTCTGTGTGAATGAACCTGGCTCTATGTGTTTTCTCGTGCCTAAACCTGGCACCACACGTCGTTGCGCAAATCGGGAAAAATGTCGCATCGTTAGAGTGTTAGCACCTTATGCGACGAAAATCCCAGTCGCATGGCCCCATGTGACCAAGGTCAACCCTAAGTCCCCACATCTGTCGACCGCACCGTTAGTTTACCGCGCTATCGATCATATGGACACTGTTTCGAACCGTGTGACCAAGGCTGGGGCTAAACCCCTACCCTTTTTCCCCCGACCAAACCACAACTCAAGTTTAAATGTTAGTTGCGAACTATAGGGTTAAGAACTAATGTGTAGGATCGTTGGTGGCCCGGCCGATGCGAAGACTTTGCCCTATCGTTGGTTCCGAGTTTGACCCCCGCGAACCCCAAACAAACTTTTAAAACACAAGGGGGTGCCACATGGCAGCCCCTGGCTGGGCCACATGGCACCCTTTCATTCGCCCTCAAACATGCCACATGTCGACCAAGGATTGGTCCACGTCCAACATGCACAGTGAGTCTGCCAGGTCACCACCTGCCCTGTCAGCATGTACAATCATACGGTCAGCTACCACCTAGCCTGTACGAACTGTACAATCAACATTTTTTTGTTTGTTTGGGAAAACAGACATAACGCGATATCTCTCTCATACGAACTTTGTATGAGCTCGTTCAAGTTGCGTTGGAATTGTGAGGACGAGATCTACGCAATGAATTTGTTTTTGAGCAATTTCGAACAGTTTGGTTTTTGAGCATTTCTTGATCCCCTCGATCACCCAGACATGGGGTTGTAGAATAAAAAGAAGTATGCATACAACACAACCTCGTGAAAGAGATGTATTACATACAACAACTTGAACATGAAGAAAATTGGACTATGCACCATCCAAAGAAAACTTGTAGATAGTACATAAAAGGTTAAATTGCTAAAGGAGCGTGACATATAGTCAATTTTCAATGTCACAACCTTATATCTATACTAGGAACAAGAGATTCTTGCAAAAGAATAAGCAAAACAAGAGAGCACTTACCTAGACTACAGGAAGCTTAAGTCAAGGAGGAAGTGATAAGAAATTGATCAAATCAAGGGAGAGAAGACAATCATAGCAAAAAGTGTTAAAATATAAACAATGCTCTATCAAGTGGAAGCAAAGAGAAAACAAGAAAGATACAATGATTCTAAGAATGTGTAAAGACAATTTTATAAGCAGAAGATTATTGCAGTGGATGTACCACTAGCACAAGGATGCACGATGTTTTTTTTTGCAAAGGGGAGTTGATGCAATGGCATTGAAATGTCTGATTGTCAAGATGACTAGCATGCCCCAAGGAGTAGTGAAAAGGCAAGTAAGAAAACCTAAAGAAGTCCAGGAGAAACATGGCAAGGTGCACAATGAGAGTAGTATACAGAAAAGGCCAAATGATACATCATGAAGTTTTGGCACAAAGAAAGAAATTGTGCAACCTGGAGTGTGCAAAGGATGGTGTCAACTATGAGCACAACAAATATAAAGAGCAAAATTCAATAGAAGATAATCGAAGAACACCACATGCAAACTAGCTCAATGATAACTACATATGGTTAACGCGATAAAGAAACATAAATGTGTGACCAAACACTGACACAATGATTTGAAGGAAGGTGGTAGCTCACAAAGAATATGGAGAGTTGAAGATGAAATTGAGTCCAACATAAGAATGAATAGGATGATAAACACAGAGTAGAGAGTCATCCAAGACCCAAAGTAATGAGAAACAAAAGAGTTGAGAGCTCCATGTTTGTACTTGTAATATATGTACATTGTACATGAATATTGTCAAGTACATTGTCACCCCATCAATGAGTAATTTGGTTATCTATTGTGAGTGTCCTCTTGATTATTCATGTTAATGTGAGTGTCTAACTAGCACATTTTCTCTTATAACCACTAGTTGGCTCAATGCAAGAAAGGAGGTGTGCTTTAGGAACACCTTACCCATGTGGTCATGCTTGTCACATTTGTTTCTTGTTATCTCATTTGTCTCCCTTCCCAAATCATGCTTATTGTGATTTTGGCTTGTCTCTTTCTATCTTGTTTCTTTCTCTTGTCAACTATTGTTTGCTTTAATTTCTCAATAAAAGATCATTTGTGTTTTTTTCTTTTATCTCCTACCATGTTACTCATTTCTTCTGTTATGTATTCTCTACTTTACACATTTACAATCACTTCAACTTTGTTTTTTTCTTAGACTATCCATAAATCAAATTTTGAACAAACATGATAAAAGGAAAAAAATCAAAATACTCTTTCTAATAACACTTTTGTGCATTGTCTATTGTTCAAAGGAAAGGAAAAAATGAGAAACAAAAACGTTGGAGAGAAAACCATATCTCACAAATATTCAAACTTAAAAAACTTAGCTCTGTGTTTCATATCTCCAACCCTCACCTTGAAAACCTTAGCTCTAATATCAAGCAAATACTAAGGGCAACAAACGCTATACTACAAATAATCAACACACAATAGCTAACATATCTCTTCAAAATATAATATACAACATTCATGACTAGACATTCCAATTTCATCTACCCTTCATGATTTATTAAGCATGTATCTCCTTATGTTTTTATATCTTTATTCATGGTACAAAATGAACATTACATATCTAATAGACACAATAAGCATACAATGGTATACTTAAATAACCCAAAAGAAAAGCATACAATGGTATACTTAAATAACCCAAAAGAACCAGCATCTACATTATTTTTCTCAGAAAGAACAAGAATATACATTATATTAACAAAAATGTACAAAGCACACATCAACTATATTAGAAGGCAATTAAACATTACATAAGACAAGAAGAGTTGAGTTCAACCCCTACCAATACGACAATTAAAAGATATTTTGGTATGCATCCACATGTTAGCCTACCACGTTTTCGGCTTTCACAAAAACAAGGATTACAAAACTTAACCCACATAAAACTATTGACCTTTTACTCTACATTATTGTCGTTATAAGTGTCTTCCTATGTTAAATTGCCAAACTCTAACTCGTGCAATTCTTCCATACAAACTTCTAGGATCCAATCCTAATTTTTCACACATTGTATTTTTTCTTAATTTTTTATCACTTTCCTTGTCAATGTAAGTGGCACTCTTATGTTAGGAATTCCTTGTTGCTAATTTGACATAAAACATCCCAAATGTGACAAATATTCACTTTCACTATGTCAAGTTGTTTTTATAGAGTTTGATGTCGAGGACTCTTCAGTCAATAGTGATCCCTGGGATCACTACACATGTGGTTGAAGAGGCCTTTTGAAACATAAGTTGAGTGATTTGTTAGTATCTGAAAAGCCAAAACAAAAACTTAGAAATGAAGCAAGTATTAAAATACCAAAGATTGCCATCTATAATGCCTTATCTCAAGAACGCCAACCTCCCTTCATGTTGTTTTGTTAACTAGTGCATCCTCATCCAAACTGACATTCCTTGTGACAAGTGTGAAGTTCATCTACCCAAATTGTTGTTTTATATAATTACATGTTATATTGTCCTATTCAAGTTCATTTTGAAGAGTTTGATAAACTTGTGCAAAAAAAGCAATACTAACAAAATCTAAAATAGATGAATAACAATAGCACATTCCCATAATATACACAAGATTATACACAATAGTAAATTTAAGTGAACTTTAGATTATATCGTAACCGTAGATCTAAATAGATCCCGTCCGTAGATCGAGTTGATGATTACAAGGTTGGAGATATTGAGGTAAAAGAAGCCAGAGAAAGAAAAATCGACTTAGTGTGACAGGTGAGAGGTTGAGACCTAAGGAGAAGAGAAAAAAAAATCAGCTAATAAAAAATTGTCGATTGCAGCTAGGGTGCACTTCCCAAGGTTGGGCGCATCTCCGAAGGAGGGTGCACTTCCCTAAGCAACCATCCATACAACAAAGTTCAGCACTATATGTGGGCATGTTTCCCAAGGCAAGGCGCATGTGTGGCTATGCACGAGTTCCAAGGTAGCACTAGACATTGCATGCAAGTCATACAACATTTGTGAGGTGTTGGCACGATTCTCTTGGCAGCATCCAGGTCATATAATAGTTGATAAGTGTTGCATGGTATTGGCACAATTCCCAAGGTAGCATATAGGTGCAATTAACGTTGTAATTTTCTGTTGTAAATTTTCAGATTTCTCTATGGGATCGAGAAACAATAAAAACACTCATTTGTTGGTTTTCCCTTCGGAGTTTTTCCCGAGGTAGTTTACCTAAAAATTTACTATGTCAAATGTGTGATCGGTTTCCTATTTTCGTTGTGCATGTGTGGTTAATAAGCTCAGTGTATTTATGTTCATAAAAATCAAATTTGGAATTTTATTGTGTTTCGTGCATACTTCCATCTGAAGTTTATTTTTATTGGAATTAGAGATCATATCTGAGCTTAGGAAAATTAACATGGTATCAGAGCTTCATCTCTGAAAGAAACCAGAGATTTTGGCACAGGGATTAGCAGAGTTTCGCGAGATTATTTTCATCAAGAGGTTGTAGGCTCGGTGTATTAGTTGGATAGGGAAGATGGCAATTGGTTTGAGATTCGAGCATTGGTTGCAAGGGGCATCAAACTTCAGCCCCTGGAAAGAAAGGATTGCATTGTTGTGAGAGGAAAATGAGATTTGGGATATTGTTGAGAAGACCCAAACTCTTCCTACCGATGCAACACTTTTAGCTTGCTTACAACAAGAAGAACGTGAAGGCCAGAAGAATCATCTTAGAAGTTGTGAAGGATCACATCATTTCACATGTGACCCGGAAGAAGAATGCCTATGAGATATGGGAATCCTTGACGAAGGTTTATCAAAGTGGCAACCAAAACAGGCAAATGGTGTTATGAGAGAAGCTTCACAGCATGAAGATGTCCAGATTTGATACAGTTACATCCTATCTCACTAAAATAAGTCAAATTCGTGATGAGTTGGTCGTTGTTGGGGAAAATGTTTAGGATTAGGAGTTTGTTAGAACAAACTTTAAAGGATTTTCTAAACCATGGGATGCCTTCGTTCGTGGAATTGTTGCTAGAGAGAATCTTCCCAATTGGGAAAGATTATCAGATGATTTCGTGAAAGAGCAGATGAGGTTGGGAACCAACCATACAAGACAACAATAGGGTAGCGAGGAGGAGAATGTTGTGCTTAAAGGTAAAGACAAAGGAAGGGCTAAGAAAATTTCCAATGGTGGGGCTACCTCAAGTGAGAAGAAGAGAGACATAAGCAAAGTGAAATGTTTTGCATCTCACAAAACAGGACATTATGCTAGTCAGTGTCCAAATAAGAAAAAGGGGAAACCACAGGTTGCAGCTTCAACAGAGGTGGATGAGTTTTCCACTAAGTTTGAGAAAGAGTTATCATTAGCTACATGCCTCTCTTCTACTTCAGTGTCCACCAGCGTGTGGTACATTGATAGTGGTGCTTCCAGTCATATGACGAGAGTAAGAGAGTACTTAACAGATCTATCAAAGGGTGATGTAGATCTTGATATTGAGCTTGGCAATGACTCCACAATCAAAGCAGTTCGTTGAGGAACAGTCTCGTTTTAGAGGGAGTCTCAACAGCCACTGAGAATGAAGGTGTTGTATGTACCTGGGTTGGCAAAGAACCTGATCTCAATTTTAGCCATAGATGATAATGGGTGTGAGATTATTTCTAAGATGGAAAAGTATTCATTCATCCTAGAGGATCTATTTCCAGGACAGCTAAGGTGATTGGGATCATACAGGGTAAGCTATACAAGCTCATGTTTCAGCCAGCTCATGCATTGATTCACAACAATAGCATTGACCTATTTGAGTTATGGCAGAGGAGGATGCCACACTTGCAGCATGGGGATTTTAATTTACTAAAGGAGATCGTGATAAGTTTACCAGAGTTCAGTGTGGATCATCAGGGTTTGTGCAAGGGATGTGCACTCGCGAAGTATTCCAAAACTGCTTTTCCAAGCAGTGACAACAGATCCAAGGGGATCTTCGATCTGATACTCTCAGATGTGTGTGGGTCGATGTCAATTGTGTACTTGAGAGGA
Organism: Picea engelmannii; assembly: GCA_009831015.1. Lineage (NCBI taxonomy): Eukaryota > Viridiplantae > Streptophyta > Pinopsida > Pinales > Pinaceae > Picea > Picea engelmannii. The sequence continues at coordinate 468,044 of ML783873.1, read as the reverse complement.
TGTCGTTACTATGTAACGTTTATAGATAATTTATCCAAGAAGACCTAGATCTACTTCATGAAGACCAAGGATGGGGTCTTCAGTCGATTTCAAGAGTTTAAGGCTCTTCTGGAAAATCAGACAGGAAGGAAGATTAAGGTGTTGAGATTAGACAATGGGGGTGAGAGTATACCTCCAATGAGTTCAAGAGCTTCTGTACACAGGCAAGAATCAAGAGCTAGCTCACAATTCTGCACAACCCACAACAGAATGGAGTTGTAGAAAGAAAGAACATGGCCATCATTAGGGTTGTGAAGGCTATGCTACATGACTAAGATCTACCCATGTTCCTATGGGAAGAGGCATGCAATACAACAATTTACACACATAACAAGAGTACTCATAAGGTGTTGGGGAGCAAGACTGTTGAGGAGGCTTTCACGGGAAGGAAGCATGAGATTGGGCACCTTCGGATTTTTGGGTGTCTTACATATTCTAATGTCCCTTCGGAGAAAAGGATGAAGCTCGAGCCCATTGTAAAGAAAGGCATACTTGTTGGGTATAGTGAGACTTCAAAGGCCTATCGAATTTACATTCCTGCATTGAGGAAAAAAGTTGTAAGGCAGGATGTGAAGTTCGAGGAGGATAGAGCCTTTAGGAGGTCACATGATTCACCTCCAACAGAGACAAAGAAGCAAGAGGCTCTGAAGGTTGAGGAGAGATCTATAGATCCTCAATCTTCATATCAGGAGGAGCAAGAGGCTCCTTCCTCACATGAGGCCACTACCACTTCAGGGAAGAAGAGGCCAAGATGGCTTCAACGGACCTTGAATGATGCGGAGAAGCATGCGGCAACCAAGCGAACCTTCAAGGAGAGCAAGCCACCGTAGAAGTATTCTAATTATATGGCACTCATGTGCAACATTGTTGATTTTGAGCCTTCCAGCTATGAAGACGCTTATGAGCGACGTGTGTGGCAGGATGCCATGGTGGAGGAATATTCTTCCATCATGAAGAATGATGTATGGGATATAGTGTTGAGACCAGAGGGGAAATAAGTGGTTAGTTCAAAGTGGATCTATAAGACCAAGCATGCGACAGATGGCAGTGTGTAGAAATACAAAGCAAGGTTTGTGGCAAGAGGGTTCTCACAGATAGAGAGAGTTGATTATAAGGAGACATCACACTAGTTGCAAGGTACACTTCTATCAAGACAGTCATTTCCATTGCAGCACAGATGGCGTGGAAGATACATCAGATGGATGTAAAGACCACATTTATGAATGGATCATTGAAGAGAGTCCCATGTATGTAGGTTGAAGAGAGCATTACACCGGCTCAAGCAAGCTCCCAAAACTTGGTATTCGCGGATTGATGGCTACTTGCATCAGATGGGCTTTAAGAAGAGTGAGGCGAACCCCAACCTTTACTACATTCTGGTTGGTGAAGATCCTCTCATTCTTGTCTTGTATGTGGATAATTTATTTCTCACTAGGTCAGAGAAGCTCATTGAGGGATGCAAGTGAGATCTTGCTTTGGAGTTCAAGATGAAGGACATCGTGTTGATGCATTATCTTTGGGATTGGAGGTGTGGCAGAGGATAGGTCAGATTTTCCTAGGGCAAGGAAAGTATGCAATGGATATCTTGAGGAGATTTGAGATGACAGATTGCAAACCTATGTCTACGCCTATGACAACCAACTTGAAGAAGTTGAATGCTTCTGAACTGAGTTGGTTGATCCTACATTGTATCGATAGTTGATTGGTTCTTTGATGTATCTGGTCAACACTAGACTGAATATTTGTTTTGTTGTCAACACCCTTAGTCAATTCATCGTTGAGTCGAGGGTGCACTGGGTGGCAACAAAACATGTGCTCAGGTACCTACAAGGTACGATACATTATGGGTTGAGTTATGTTCACAGGGATGGAGTTAGATTGATGGGTTACACAGAGTCGAACTGGGCAGGCAATGCAGTTGATAGGAAAAGCACCTTAGGGTGTTGCTTCAACTTGGGATCAATTGTTGTGTCTTGCTTCAGCAAGAAGCAGAAGTTATTGGCATTGAGCTCTGCAGAGGAAGAGTATACGGCATCCAATCAGGGGAGTTGTGAGGCCATATGGCTTCGCAAGTTACTCATTGGATTATTTGGTCAGAAGTTGCAACCGACCATCATTCACTGTGATAATTAGAGTTGCATTAAACTCTTGGGGAATCCATTGTTCCATCACAGGTCTAAGCATATAGATATCATGAATCACTTCATCCAGGACTATGTTCAGAGAGGAGTAGTGAAGCTTCAGTACATTTCTATAGATCAGTAGGTTATTGACATCCTCACAGAAGCTTTGTTAAAGGGGATGTTTGTATTCTTCACAGATAAGTTGGGGTTGGTGTAGAACACCTTCCTTGCTAAGAGGGAGTGTTAAATTATGGTAGCACGAACAAGTACTTCTGCATTGTGTTAGAATCGAAGCATTCAGAAGTCATCTAGAAATATTTTCATGCTTACTTTAATTTTATAAAGTGACTTTTATCAAAAAAGCACATTAATTAATTTTTAATTAATGTTGGCTTAGCTAAAGTTCATAAAGTAAATTTAAGTGAACTTTAGATTACATTGTGACCATAGATCTAAATCGATCTCATCCATAGATCGAGGTGATGCTAACGAGGTTGGAGATATTGAGGTGAAAGAAGCTAGGAAAAGAAAAACCAACTCAGTGTGACAGGTGAGAGGTTAAGAGCGAAAAAAAATTTAGCGGATAGGAAGTTGTTGATATCAGCTAGGGTGCACTTCCCAAGGTTGGGCGCATTTCCTAAGGAGGGTGCACTTCCCAAGGTTGGGTGCATTTCCCTAGGATGGCACACTTCCCTAGGCAACCATCCGTACAATAGAGTTCACCATACAATGTGGGCACGTTTCCCAAGGCAAGGTGCATCTGTAGCTGGTTGCATGAGTTCCAAGGCAACATTGGACATTGCATGCAAGTCGTACAACATTTGTGAGGTGTTGGCATGATTCCCTAGGCAACATACAGGTCGTACATAAGCTGGGAAGTGTTGCATGGTATTGGCATGATTCCCAAGGCAACATTGTAGGGGTAAATATCCCATTTTACTCTAACCCAGATCTTCAAATTGTTGTTGATCGCAGCTTCATGAGACATCCTCCAGATCGTTCTCCTCTGGATTGAGCTGAGACATCTGTGAGAGAGAGCCCAAGTGTTGGGTGTGCCCATGTGATGGATGTGCGTCAGAATCTGGACTAAGTTGTTATGACGTGTGTTCTCTTGTCTACTCCTCTGGACTGAGTTGAGATGAATTGAGATGGTTTCCTGCCTTGTACTCCTCTGGACTGAGTTGAGTCGAATTGAGATGGTCTCTTACCTTGTACTCCTATGGACTTAGTTGAGTCGGCTTGAGATGGTGCTCCAGATGGTACTTGTGTGGACTCAGTTGAGTGATCTGTTGAGTGTGGCATCCCTGTGGTTGAGCACAGGTGGACGTGTCCCTAGTGGGCTTAGCACTAAAGGATGAGAGAGATATTTGCTATATTGTATGAGAGTAAGATTTACTTGTAAACCTAATTATGTTGTGATGGGTACAAGTCGACCCCACCATATGAAAGATAATTAATATTGTGTAATGATTAATTATATTATTGAGTTAATGAGGTCGGCCCTATTGTGCCAATAAACACACATTTTGTTGTGTCAGTTCTTATATAAATAAAGGTGAATCCCCATTGAGGATTACACACTCTCACATGTCAACTCGGACTTTAAGCAAGTGCATGTACGACTAAATTGTGCACCTCTCTTGGGCGCTAGGTTCTAGGTTTTTATAAGCACCCTCTTGTGTGATAAGGTCTATGGTGTGGGGGATCTTCTCTTGAGAATATAGAGAAGGATTGATGGGTTTTTCCCTTGTTTGAGAAGGGTTTTCCCAAGATACTTCTTATGTTCTTGTGCATGGTTATTCTTCTTCTGATCTTGGTTATTGCAACACTTGTGTATGGTGTTGTTTCATTTGTTTATGGTTCAAGCACATGCGAAATGAAATAAACTGCATGTGCATGAGCTAAGCATTAAAATTATACACAAACCACCACCTTTCTTCATGGAAATATAATCAAATAATGCTCTTGTAACTGAACATCATACTCTTCAAGGTCATATTCATCTGCAACACAATAAACAAACAAGTCAAGTGTACAAAACATTCGTATCTACACTTCTCCTCTTATTTTTATAATATCTATTTCATCTATTTACATCATTCCTCTTATAACTCTATGGCTGTTATCCATCATTTATCTTCTCTTTTGCCATCTTCAAAGTAGCTTGTCCTTACTATCTTCCCACATTGCAACCTCTATTGTTCTCTGTATAGGCAGTGTCCCACCTCACTATGCTCATGCTTTTTCATGAAACTACCATCAAATCCTTGTTCTTAATCATTTTCTTTGCATTTCATCTATAAAGAAAGCATTTATCAACCTATCATGAGGATAGGAAAACCCCATAAACATCTTACCTTCTCTATATTCATGTGCATGCTACCTTGTAACATCATCTTCATCAATGTCCTCAAACATCATCACAAATAGTGGCTATGCATACTCACAGGCTACAATTATAACTTTCTGGTACCATTAAAACAATGCATTATTTCACCATCACTAGAAACAATGCTCCATTCAACTTCTTGGTCTACTTGTAACATTGTTATGAACACTAAAGCCCTAATCCAGGCAAGTGAGTCTTCATCCATCCTAATTCCCTCTTGTTTTCTTGTCTTCAACACAACCATCTTCACCTAAAAGGTGCTCATACTCTTCTCACAAGTCTTGATTCTCATACACAGCCTTGTAACCCTAACAACAATACACTCAATTCCAATGACAAACTCACAAAAACCGGTATCTACATTTTCAACAACCAAATTACATATTTATTTTTCAATGGTTCTTTTCTTCCAATTAATTGGAACGGATAACTAAAATGGGTGATACCTTTACTTGCCATAACATGCTCTCTATATTTCCAAATCATGTCCTCTATGATCTTTCTATTGTCCATCTGCAACTTATCACATCCCCATGTGCTTTGATTCTTCAAGCTACTATAAGCTTTCATAACTTCTAGGGAATCTTCTACGTTTTGATCTTCATCATGTTAATCTTCTTCATCTATAAGCAACTCCAATAATCCTCCAAGGTTTGATCTTTCCCAACAATCCAACAAATTTATCAAGGACTTCATCTCCTTCACATGCTCTGTCACATATATTAGAATCTTGTGACTCGGCCTAGAGCAAAGATATCCCAATAGGGGGCTCCTACTCTTTCAGCCAAGCTAATTCATAAAACATGACCATTATTGGCCAACATGTCACTGGTACTATTTGAACCTGAGTGGATAAGTTAACAAACTCACACCCCAACATTCAATCTATGACCCCGTGACAGGGTTTCTAGACTTCAAGTTCCCCAAACAACATATCCATCCTTGATCTTCATTATCCATTCTCTCTACATCAATAACATATTCTAGATTATTCACATTTCTTCTTGAATACCATAATTCTCCTACAACTTTGCCTTTATGTTGTCCTTTCACTAAATCATGATATATCCAAATAAGCACAAAAAATAACCAATTTAGTAATGCCAAGCCTAAATCATGTGAATAATTAAGGAGCCTCTTCGATGGGGAAACCTCCTATTACAATATATCAAATGCACAAGATAAGATATCCTTCAAATGAATCTCCTTGATGTATTTATAGTAGACAGAGAGGGTTAGAAAGCAATAATAATAAGTCTACGTAACAATAAACAATGTAATGATAGTGAATGAGGGTTCATTCACAATATCCTCAATTTTTTGCCACTTCCATCTGTTCTTGAAAACTATTTCTAAAATTGCATTCATATTCTGCATATATTTCTGCAAAAAGTCTCAACAACACTATCAACACAACTTGCTCCATACTTCTAACTAAATTTAAAATTCCCACTTCAATGTATAACAGCCATCCCTATCACATCTCTCACTTTGTTGTATAGATGGTAGTCTTCCCTTTCTTCTTCATGGTCTTCAACCTTTACTTGATCAATCACATCACTTGCACATTCTTGGACAATATTATGTTCTTTATCACCAACGTCGAAACCTTAAAGGTTATCTTCTGCAACATCTTTTTTTTTCTTCTTTTACTTGTTCTATCGTCTCAATTATTCCATTGTTAATTATAGCCTCTATATAAACAATAGTTCATGACCTACAACACCATCTTCTTTGAGATTTTTCTCCATACCTATAGAAACAACAACAAATAATTTAGGACAGTCATAGGTTCTACAAGGGACCTCTACCTTCAACCATTTCCCATGGTATTTCTTAGACAAAGTTAACATCAATGACTTCTTCAGGTAAACATTGTATCACCTTCTTTGACAAACAATTTTCCACAATGATCTTCAACTTTCTTTATCACTTTAAGAAACTCCTCACATTCTAGAAGATGCATTTCTTTTGCAGCAATACCCAAATTTCCTTCTTTGTGGCTTTTCTCATCTCTCTCAACCTCTTCAATCCTAAGTTCTTCATGATAATTCATATGTTATGTCCTCAACAATTATCTATGTCAACACATCTTTATATTCAAAAACCGTTCTCTTAGCGTTTGTTCTCTATTTGGTTTCTACTTAAACATCGACCCTTTATTTCATGATTGTTATCAAATATTTCTCAAATCTCCCAACTTTTGCATATTTATTCTTCCACAAAATCTTTATCAAGACTTCAATAATTGTCCTCATTTCTACCATCTCCTTCATCCTTTTGTCATTCTCATCATTTTGACTTTTCTTTCTCCTGGGTTCTTTTCCTCTACCCCATATTGCATTCAATGCAATATTCTCCTCTTTGCAACTCTTCCTTATTGAAATCAAAGTTCATTCAAACACTCATCTCTATTTCACTAGATGTTTTCTCGATGTGGAAGTGACTCTTGGTAATCCTCAACAATTACCAACTCTCTTTCCGTGTGCCAGAAAACCACTCACAATAGCAAAATCTAATCATTGATCTCACTTTCACAAATGGTTAATGCAACCACTATCAAGATACCTCTCTCCACATAGGAACACAATCCTGGTTTGATACAACTTAACACGACACAATGTGTTGCCACTACAAAGTACAGAACAAAAGCAACAAAATCATTCACAAAGGCAGGGATGCACAAGAAAATGACAAATGCATAACAAAATTCAAGAATTATTTATCCATTAACTAGTGCCAAACTCTCGACCTTATTACAGTCACATAGCTATCTATTTCTTTGGATTCTACACAAATTTCGCTACACAGAAATAATTCGAGAGCCAAATGTCCTTCCTTCATTGTTGGCACATAAATTATTCACAAATCTAGAGAAGGAAAATCTATAGAAACCATTCCACTATTGTTGGTTTAATTCATCAACAATGTCATTCATCTTCTTTTAATGTCGGATTTCATCGTCATAATACCTAGGAAATATGTACAAAAACATTGTTGTGTTTTTCCATGTCGCTTTATGATGTTGTGCCTCTGCTAGAAATTGGTCTTCATATATCGTTGGACTGGACAATGCTATGTGTCACCCTTTAATTAGTTCGGCAACAAAGTCAATGTAGTGTAGTTGAGCTTGGCTCTTAATTACTCAAATTTGTGTCATTGAGGATTTAATGGACCTTTCCCAATGGCATCCCAAGACAACTCTCCAAACTCTCCCATCACATTGCTTGACAAATCCTTTTGGGAGGGTCCCAACTAGTGCAATTAAGCCCTGATGGGCTTAACCCAACTAATGCTACATGGTCTCGAGGGTAGTAACGTCAAGCTCCAAGCAAGATTACCCCAAAGTAGTATCCTTAGGCCCCAAGCATGATTACCTCAAGCTAGTATAGTCAAGCCCGCGAGTGAGAATACCCCATGTTGTATTCTGTATAGTGTTGTTGGGACTACATCAAAATTACCCAAATGAAATTTGGGGCAACTACACGAGAATACAACGGTTCACTCATCCTCCATAAAATGTTGAGTGTGAAATTTAACCGTCAATGAAGGTTGCAATAAGAGGCCATTTGAAACTCCACTTGATCCGTCAACGAGGGACTTTTAGCCTAGTCGTTTCACCAACATAGATACGATCGGTATCTTAGAACTGTTAGTGTTCTTGGATTGCACGTCGAGGATGAATTTAATAAGGAAATCCACCAAAAATTACAACGATGTTGGAATACTTACACCCATAAAATAACCAAGCAACCATTCAATATGAGTAAAAGCAGTATCAAACTTACAATTTTCCATTCATCCTTCCGATCCATTAGCAAAACTAGGAGTAGCAAATCTCTCACAGAATTAACCCACAAACACACAGAGATTGCAAAACAATTCATCACATAATGGACACAATGTTTACCCTGTAAACGCAAATGGGAAAACCAGCTTCGAATGAGAGCTCGGTTCTTATTTCAGCCATCTCTGGTACAATGCTTCCATGGTTCTATATGCCTCTTCTTCTCTTGGCCAAAAGACCCATTGAGAAAGTAAGTCAAGGAAGAACTAGGGAGAGTTGCAGAGTAAGGGGAAGGCCAACAACCATAACCCTTCATTTCCCATTCCTCGGCCTTGTCTCCTACTTTTATTTTTTATCTTTTAATTAATCCACTTTTCCTTCTAGTTTTTCATTGTCTTATTCAACTTTTGCATTGCATTGTCTTGAATGAAGGTTGCAATAAGAGGCCATTTGAAACTCCACTTGATCTGTCAACGAGGGACTTTTAACCTAGTCGTTTCACCAACATATATACGATGGGTATCTTAGCGATGTTAGTGTTCTTGGATTGCACATCAAAGATGAATTTAATAAGAAAATCCACCAAAAATTACAACGATGCTTGAATACTTACACCCATAAAATAACCAGGCAATCATTCAATATGATTAAAAGCAGTATCAAACTTACAACTTTCCATTCATCCTTATGATCCATTGACAAAACTAGGAGCAGCAAATCTCTCACACAATTAACCCACAAACACACAGCGATTGCAAAACAATTCATCGCATAATGGACACAATGTTTACCATGTAAACCCAAATGGCAAAACCAGCTTCGAATGAGGGCTCAGTTCTTATTTCAGCCATCTCTGGTACAATGCTTCTATGGCTCTYTATGCCTCTTCTTCTCTTGGCCAAAAGACCCATTGAGAAAGTAAGTCAAGGAAGAACTAGGGAGAGTTGCAGGGTAAAGGGAAGGCCAACAACCATAACCTTTCATTTCCCATTCCTCGGCCTTGTCTCCTACTTTTATTTTKTATCTTTTAATTAATCAACTTTTCCTTCTATCAACTTTTTGATCAATGCACCTTCTATCTGCTTCTCTAGAACATGGCTCTAACTCTGGCCCCCAACTACAATGTTGACTCTAGCTCGTGACTCTCGYTATTAGCTTTGATCTTAGTTATGGCTCTAGCTTTAGTTCTGGCTCACTTGTTCCCACAATGCAGAAGCATGTTCACTAACTCTCAACACTGAACAATCTCYAGATCCGAACTTTGCAATTGACATCGATTCATATCTCCCTCTAGGTCTTGRAGACGATCCATCTTGGCGGTTAATGAAGCCAAGTCGAATGTTGGTTTATTTAGGGTGACTCCAACAGACTATACCATCACAATACAATTCCAAAGGGAAGTGCAGTATGTGTTCTCTTGCTTGGATCAATTTCTTCCCAACATGGAAACAACCCTCTGATACTTGTACATGCTTAGAAGTACATCATGGAGTTCCACATAACTCCCCCAAGGTCATTTACCTCCCTACACCAATCGCCAACACAACTCCAAGAAGGGGTTCTTCAGATGCAATATTAGAAACTATCACTAGGTTGTGTTACCCTTGGCGTCAACCTATTGTCCATCTTTTTGGTGTCACCAACCTTCTGTGTAGCTATAGCTCCTTGGCTAGCTTTTTCTCTTTGAACTGAAGATGCCGACAACTTTTTATCTTCTTCAATCTTCACTCTCCGCACTCTTCTCCTAGTTTAATTGTTTCTGGGGTGAAGCTCTGGATGAAGTCAACAACACTTTGCTTCCTAATGACCACCCAAATTATACTGGTGGAAAAATTTCTTAGTGATGTTGTATGGACTACTTGAAATAGTCCTCCTCTCCATGTACTTCTGAGTTCGTTGTTGGATTGGGGAAGGCTTCTTGTCCTTCATCCTCTAGAAACAATAAGGCTTGTCATATATGGCTTGCTTCTCCCATCAAGATGCCTCAAGATGGCCTTTGTTCTTGCAAAATGAGCAAGCCTTTGAATACAAAAAGTTGACAAGGTTGTGGCCTTTGCTCTTGCAGCAGTAACAAACAAGGGATGTCTTGTTCAAGGCAGACCTCCCAATCTTCTTCTCCTTCTTTCTCGGATTGATTGGCTTGCTACTTCTTTTGAGTGATGGTGCGGGTTGAGTCTTCAAGTTCTTCTCATCACTACCCTTCTTCAATTGTCGCAAGAAGGTTGAGGTGGTAGTGGGCTAATGGGCTACCACCTTGTTATTTTTCCTAATGAGCTCACCAACTTTGTCATGTCTTTCGCCTTCACAAAAGTGGTATTGTTGTTTATGGCCTTTTTATTTCCTCCATCAAAACCTAGGCCTTCGTTATTGGCCCTCTTTGCAGCTACAATGGGGCTTAGGATGCCTTGTCTTCTCTTGCCTAACCCTTGTCCATCGTAGCCCATCTGCCTCAAGAGTTTGGAACCAATGCCTCTAGTATGTTTTTCAAATTCACCAAGTTGCTCTTGAGAAATGTTTATACAAGGTGAAATAAAAAGAGTTGTCTCAATCATGGTGTTGGCCTCAGCAGTGACAATGAAAGGTGGCATTGCTTCTCGATGCTCCAGGACAACTGCTTGTAGCTTTGCCAAGGCCTCCTCCTTCTCTGCCAACTCTTGTTGTAGTTATGCCTTCCTCTAAGTGAGCATATCTTCTTGCCAGCTGTCCAGTTGGATGAGCTTCTTACCAAGGTGTACAAGCTACACTATGTGCTTGTCACAATCTATCATGATCGCAATGAGAGAGCGTTGGCGTTCATCAAACTGCTTCTTTAGCAATGGCAACAGTTTGGCAGAGGCCTCAAGGTTCTTCTCCATATTTGCCATCCTCTAGTTGAAAATGTGGCCCTACTCCTTCAAGTGTCAGTTCTCTTACTGAAGTTGAGCATGGGTGGCCCTCAAGTCTTCCAACCGTTCTTCGTTTCCTTTACCCATACAGAGATTTGCAATGTTTTGGCAGTTGTGTCATGGTCAAGGATTAAACTACTATGATAGCTTATGATCCTCAAACGAGAGAGATATAGCCCACTCGCTTCACCAACATGGATCATTTTCAGAAGTTAAAAATATGTTCTCTACCAATATGGAAAATCGCTACAAAACTTAGGTTCTTGATGAAATTTTGTGTGCAACACTAACTCTGTCTTATGTATGGCTACTAGGCCTTTATTCTAAATGAAGCCTCTGCTCTGGAATGATTATCCGGCTTCTTTATCCTTGTAACCTACACACAAGATACCAAATGACAATGCAATTGAAATTCTCTGTTCTCAATGAACCAACCAATGTCATGTCTCTAACGTTGAATAACCTACTATCACATATGCCAATCAAGTCTCTGTGTTGAAGTTATGGGTTGTACTATGTCTTTTCTATCCTCTACCCAGCACTCAAGATTCTCATCAATCAAATGAAGGAGCAATTGTGTTTGTTGTTCAAGCAGACAACAAGATCACAGTGAGCACTCTTTTTCACATAAATGTTTGCCTCAGTGGTTTCTTCATTGAAGAGAAGGCAATGGGAACATGGACATGTTCTTGCCTTTGAGAACTTTGGTCCTTCCAACAAGAACTTGTTGCAATCAAAACAAACCTCTTCTCTTTTGCACAATATCGAAATATGTATGGTTGATATGGTCTACAACCAAAGTAAATCTTCTTCTTTCTTTAATTCACTGGACCTGCTATAGAAGCATGCAATAACTTTCCAAATTCCAAAGGTATTCAAAATTTGGACCACTACACCAATTCAATGCTTGGTCTTGCACAATTATGATCTACCAATTCAATGATTGGTCTTGCACAATTATGATCTAGTCTTTCTATGGAATCCATTTATGTCTTCCACATGCAATAATATTTCATCTACAAACTTAGGGATTGTCTATCTTACCTCAAAATGAAGGCCAAATCAAATTTCAATCAATAGAAACCCAAGCCCTCTTGGTAGATTGGTTTCAAGTGGAAGATCGAACTCTTCCCTTTATATGCTTGTGAATGCCACACATCCAGAATTGATTCCTTAAGCAAGTCTATTTATTCTCGATTACAATTCAACTTATTTTAAAGAAAAATGGATTCCCTCAACAAAGTGAGCGATTTCTAAACAACTAACCATTTATCCTACTCAGACATTTTTCCAATCAACTTCACACTTCAAAGCAAATTGACATTACTTCACCAAGTTCATTTTTTTTGTTGCACGCTTATCTCATCTTTGGATGAGGTGATTCACTTCAACTGTCCTTCAACATACTAATTGACAAGTCAACCGAACAATGGACTAGTCAACCAACTAATAGACAAGTCAACCAAGAAGGGTTGTGTTGACTAGTGCCCAAACGACTAAGCAAAATGAAATCGACTAGTGAATGAGAAACTATATAACAAAGATTGGAATAAAACGACTAGTAGTTAGTGGTGTGACCTCAAGGGGAGAGAGAGCTCACACATGGCTTATATAGCTTCTACGACTGTTGTATGCCCTGTGGGTGAGGGAAAACGACCCAGGGAATGAAATTACAATCCAACGAGGAAGGAATTTGCACCAACAAATAAGAAATGGATCGGGCAAGTGCTAATTCGACCCACGCAAGAACTAAATCGACCCAAGCAAGAGAAATTTAACTTAGAGAATGAAATTACAATCTAGAGGAGTGAGAAAATCCACTCAACAATCAGAATACGATTGAATTAGAAACTCCCTAGATAAGTGCAACAGTCAAATCTTGAGAGCCATTGATCTCTATGCAGAGTGGAATGAACAGTGGGTATCGTAGAGTTGTTAATGTTCTTAGATTGCACATGGAGGATGAATTTAATAAGGAAATCCACCAAAACCTACAATAGCGATAGAACGCTTACACCCGTGAAATAACCAAGTTGCCATTCAATATGAGTAAAGGCGGTATCAACAAAACTAACATCCTAATGATCCAAGTAGCCACGTAGCCATAAATCCTTATGATCCATTAACAAAACTAACAACAACAAATCTCTCACACAGAATAAACCTACAAACACACTACAATTGCAAAACTATTCATGACACAATGGACACAATGTTTACCTTGGAAACCCAAATGGGAAAACCAACTTCAAATGGGGCCTTAGTTTTCATTTCAGCAATCTTTGGTACTATGCTTCCATGGCTCTCTATGCCTCATCTTCTCTTGGCCAAAAGACCCATTGACAAAGTATCTGAAGGAAGAAATAAGGAGACTTGGGGTGTAAGGGGAAGGCCAACAACTATAACTCTTCATTTCCCATTCCTCAACCTTCTCTCGTAATTTATTTTTTTATCTTTTAATTAATCCACTTTTCCTTCTCATTTTCATTTTGTATTATTCAACATTTAAAATTGCATTGTTTTACATAGTTTGCTTAACCTTCATTAATTGTCGAATTGGCTTGCAGGTACTATGTCTTACAAGGATTCAAGAGTTTGGATCCATTTTGAATCACTACTAGATGGATTAGTAGAAAATTTGATGCTCTACAAAACTCATGCCTTCATCTTGTCAATAATGCCTCCAAGACAAAAAACCAACTAGACTAAATCAATGTCTACGCTCTGGTGAATTTCACCCGAAGTAAACTCTAAAAGTAGAATTTGCCTAAAAAATTAAAAGACAAATCTAACACTCAAGACCTATGTAGGATGGCCTTTAAATCCCCAAATGTTTTTACATCAACTATCCACTTCATATGGCACATCACCAACTTTTCACGCATAGTCATAGAAACTATAAAACTTGGATTGAAGTTTGTTCTCACATTGTCACCTTACAGTTATTCACTTGGTGTGTTGCATATGTATATATTGTGTTTCATATTTCATGTTCACATTTTGCATGGTGTTGGTCGACATGTTGCTTCATCCTCTATTTGTTTCTATTAAGCAAGTTATCCTTTGGATGTTGAATATATTCTATATTTCTTCAAGTGTGTCATCTATTGCATGGGCTTTAATGTTTATGATCTACTAGATGTGCTTGTCCCTATGCGATGGAGGTTCAAAGCCATCTAAACCTTGAAAGTGACTTATGGTTGCATAGTGGTATGTTGTCTTAGGCCAAATGCAAACACAGCATCCATTGAGTTTAATGGTTTCTTACGTGCCTTTGAAGTTACCACCCAAGGTACGTATTAACTACCTTTGATTGCCCTTCAATGCAAGTGTGCTAGGTAGGACTCATTTTGTAGACAGCCCTTGTTAATTTGGCATCCATGTTTTCCAAAGGTGGCAACCATCTAATTAAGTTGACGTATATTCTCCTTGCCACTTCTAATTTGTGACAACATCAAGTTGAAGTAGTAGCTCAAAATAAGGACCATTTTTCACCTTCTTGTGTTGACAAGTGACACATTCTACCATTAACTCCACAATATCCAATGTCATTCTATATCAATAAAAGATGGAGGGGATATTCATAAAGGTCTTTGGGTAACCTACATGACCCATAAAGCGAGATAAATGCCCATACTCAAGCACCCTCCATATGAGAGAAGAGTGACCTTCCAAATAGATATTGATTTTGAAAACCATGATAACATATGTTAATGTTTGTGTTGTCTCTCCTTACCATATAATATATCAAATGAAGTTGAACTATTGTTGGATCATTGAGATATCTTCAAGGTCTTATACCCATCCACGATATATAGATAAAACAACATCAAAAGTGGGAGTACCAAGAAAGAGGATCTAACAACATTCTTTGTGCCCATCTTATATATTATCTCAAAGCCATAGGCTTGAAGTCTATCTATTCATTTATACTGAGTCTATGTAGTTGTTCCTTGAGTTAATCAGTGCTTATAGCTAAGGTGATAAGGTTTGAGAAAAAAAACTCATTTCTTAGGTAGCATCAACTTGCTTGCCCACTACATGAAGTACAACAAACTACAACCTTGTGTCAACATGCAAAATGTAACCACTATTGCAAACTACACAAGTTACTGAAAATGATAGTAACAATATGATAAAAGCAATTGGAAAGAGCAAGAATTAAGAGCCAAAGCATAAATTATTATGGCACTTACATGTGCATGTGGATTCCACTTGCAAATCATAAAATACGGAAAAAGACCTCACCAATGAAATCATGGTGATTAGATAGCTAAAGTAAGAATGTCACAGAAATACATGCGAGAGATCTTAATACAAAAAATTTAGAGAAACCCTAACTCAGGCCCAAGTTAACATTATAAATAAGCCCACATATGCCCAAGTTAACATTGCAAAGAAACCTTAATTGAGGCATGAGTTACCATTATAGAGTAATTATAACCTCGTTTCTAAATGTGACCATTAACTACCATAAAAATATAATACCATATAGCCCTAAGACAAAAACATTATTAAAAAATTATGACCTACATAGGTTTCACAAATAATGTGTTTAAGTACAAAATAGAAAATATCTATACATTTCACATTCAATATATACTTCATATGATATGCCTTTTCTAACCAAATGTTGATCCAAAACAAAATATAATTATAAAAATCATAAAAGGTATGCTTACATGTGTGAAAAATATTCAAAGGTTGTTAACATGGACTTCTTGGGTATCAAAGTCAAGATTCTAATTATACATAAATATCTTGGACCCAAAGAACAAACGTTTTGACACATACCAAGCATATTGTTCACGTACTCTATAAAATCTATAGAGCGATAATCCACAAGTTAGAGGCCTAAATTACATCTAGGAATTCAGTATTATTTCCATGATAAACATAACCTTAATGAACTCCCACTTCAACAAAATATGGAATAGTGAAAATGCAAATTTTGTATTCCTCAAGTTTATATATAGGTTAATTTATCTCAATTTTCAAAACAATAACTAATTAGGAGTGGAAGCCAATTATGTTCATTTCACAACTTTAGATCCCAAAAAACGTTCATCCCTTTCTTCCTCCACTTTAGACGAGAAAAGCTCTGTGTTTAAGCAAGTGGATCCAAATTGTTAAACAAGCACCACCAAATACCCCTGAAAACAATAAATTATGACATTCAAAGCCTTAAAACAAATAAACTTGGAGAGCTACTAAAGGACCTTAGAGAAAAAAGGCTCCTTATTTAGAGAAGTAGATCCAAATTGTTGAACAAGCACCACCAAATACCCCTGAAAATAAATGAAATTATGGCATTCAAAGTCCTATAACAACTAAACTTAAATAACCAATAAAGGACCTTTAAAATTTCCAAAATACAAATGAAAAGAAGGCATTTTTTTTTAAAAACCATGCATGATATAGTTTCTAACCAACAACCTCCATGGTGGTTGATTGATGGTTAAGGCATTCATTATGCACAGCATTATGCACAGAAGTAATAACATGGGTTTTTAGGTTTTTTAACCTTATACATGCATCTTCTCCTAAAGAAGTGCACAAAATTCAAATTGATCACTAACCATTTTCTATTACATCTACCATCTAACCATATATAGTTTCTAATATTTTTTTCTAATTGTTGAAGTTATCTATATGCAAAAAACCAACATGGAGAAACAAATTTGAAATGTTGATAGGTTCTTTTGACACTTGTTTATTAAGAGTGCTTCCTTTAAACTCAGGAGAAGCATTATACCCAGCCTAAAGGCATTACCATTGCTCGAAGAGGTCAAGCACCACAACTCACTTGCTTGCAGAGGAAAAACAATCCTCAACATCTGAACCAATGAACACAACACCTTCATTCAACTAAGTTGTTGCGACAAGGGGGTACTACTCTATCAAAGCCACCATGGACTTCACACTTGGTTGTGATCGCGTATTCATGTCTCTAAGGGAATTGAGCCTTGGTGGTTGCACTGACACACCATTATCTTCATTGCTAACCCACAACCCATTGACCTTTTTGAAACATTTAAAACCTGCCATCAAAGATAAACAATTACTATAACATTTATTGAGCTTTCTTTCAATTTTGTTCATCAATCATTCCAAAATAGTTTCTAATTGTTGAAGTTATCTATATGCAAAAAACCATCATGGAGAAACATACATGAAACGATGAAAAGATCTTTTAAAACTTATTTTTTTTGAGTTCTGAGAGTTCTCCCTTTAAACTAAAGAGAAGCATTACACCCAACTTGAAGGCATTACTATTGTCCAAAAAGGTCGAGCACCACAACTCACCTGCTTGCAAGGGAAAAATGATTCTCAAGGGGCAAACCAATGAACACAACACCTTCATCCAGCAAAAGTTGTCGCCTCAAGGGGGTACTATTCCGTCAAATTCACCCGCAATCGCGTATTCATGTCTCTGAAGGATTTGAACCTTGGTGAGTGCCTTGACACACCATTGTCTTCATCGCTAACCTCCGAGCCACTGGTCTTTTTGAT
>ML783873.1:408675-441138 GCA_009831015.1 Picea engelmannii | reverse complement strand
CTGGAATAGACACAGGTGTGTTCTATTAATTGATATTGTACCAGTTGTCATAGGAGATTATCCAGTCAGATAATAATGACAGGTGCTCGTGGTGCTACCAGTCGATTGGTCTATTGTGCTCAAGACCATACCTGCCTAGCTAGGAGGGAGTGTTAATATTATGCTAGCTTCGGGAGGTATGAACCTCTATTGTGACTTATGACGAGACTAGAATCCTCCGGAAGGAAGCAAAGAATTAAAGGAAACCTTAGACAAGTTGTCAACTGAACAAATATATTTAAATTGAATTTATTGATGCCCAGAAGGAGAAGTTGGCACCAGTTAGATTGGCCAGTCCACTATAAATACAGGGCGCCAGTTTCATTATTTCACATCTCAGTAGTTGCAGAGAGAGCTAAATTTGCACAGGCAGTTGCAGGCAGCAGCAGTTTTGTGCGCAAGTTTTCTGGGAGAGCTGGAAAGTGGTGCGCTAGCTTCTAGGTGGGATCATCTGTTCAGTTTAGTTTCTATTTTCTTGTTTGGTGCATTTAGCCTCTCTTGGCTATTGATTGCTACCAGGATTCTCTTCTCGGTCAAGGTCAAGGTGCTCGGAGGGTGGCTTCGGCCTGTGGTTGGGTGATAAGGGTATCATCGATGGTTAAACACAATCCTCTATATTATAACACAAACAACCACCCATTCTTCTAGAAATATATTTGAGGAAGGATATCTAGAACAACTAAAAATCTCACTAAACTATTTCAATCCTCAACCTTCCTCATTCCATCCTCATTGCTACGAGTTGTCTTAAGACCTACAAGATGAATTCCCCAACTTGTAAAAGGTGAAAAGTAGTTGATAATGGGTTGGTCTCAATATAATCATGGATAAATGGCATTTCAAGCCTTCTTGTGCTCACTTTTCTCAACCCTCTTATATCACTCACATGAAGAAGTTGCACTTCTTACAAAGCATGTGTACTCTAGATTAATGGTGACACCAACCATTACATACAATAACACTCAATCCTTGGCTTTCCTCCCCAAAAGTTTCTCCCATATCATTATTCTCTAACTTTTTTTTATTATACCACTAATTCAAAAATGAAAAATGTACCTTTTAGCTCAAACAGTGAAAGGTTTAATATCAAATAAAAAAGGTCATTTTCTCTTATTATATGGCCTTCAACAAAATTCCTCCTTACCAAATTGTCTTCTAAATGCTTTCAAGCAACCAATTATAACTCCAAACTAATCAAATTCCAAAATAATGTTAACATAATATGAATGATGATGATTCACTTGTAAACAAGTATAAACAAAGGTTATGTCCACAATATTATAATTCAAAGATTATAATTATAACATGAAATCAAATGTCACAACCCTTAAAATAAGGGCCACTTAGAAACATTGTGAAGTATGCCAGAATAAAACAAATAAAAAGTTATGAACTTGGACATTTTAAAATATATAAAAAATAGCATTCAAACAATGTCCAACTTTGCTTTATAATCCATAGTCCCTTAGGAGGGGCATATAGAATGGGTAGAGACCTTACAGAACTATTATGTTATCTGTGAATATTTTAATTGTCAACATTGGCTTATAGGGTTAGTGAAAGTGAGGCATTGTTAAAGCCCCCACCAAGTTTTATGTCTCACCTTGGAGATGCTCATGATTGTGTCCACATCTTTTGTACACTAGTACTTTTGATAGGCGTTGGGTCTACATGCAAGTGCTCGACAAATTTGACAAAATAAATACCTCATAGTCGCAACTACTTAGCCAAAGGTTTGATGTCACAACAACATGTTCTTCTGCTCATGTTGACTAGAAGCAACAAAAAAATATCTCAACTAAATTTTAATTTATTTAGAAAGCTTCTAAGTTGATCGACATTGGATACATTAAAAATGAAAGAAGCTTAGGAAGTTTGTGCTTGATTTGTAAATTGTAGGTCTATTATCAATCTGTTTCACCAACACATATGCTATGAAATAAAAATGCAAAATTTTAAATCGTTTATCTTTGCTTTCTACTTCATTGTGCAGCAAACCATCCCTATTATTTTAATGGCACACTATATATTTAATTGCAGAAGAAAACAACAAGCAAGCTCATATAGACCAACAAATGAGGAGCATTAATAACACAAAGATAACATCAAAGCTTTTTTACCCTGGAAACCCAAATTTGGGAAAACCAACAAGAAATGGCTTTGTTTGGCTTTCTTTTAATGCTCGAGAACTTTTTACAAGTTGGAGCTATACATCCTCAGATAAAGAATTGGTTTATTCTTACTCCTTGTTGATGCTTTTATATTATATTATTTAGCTCTGAGACCAATATCAAGTCTCTTTACTCCCACTATTGTAGTCTTATTTTCCTCCAAGCTTCAGATCACCGTATCAATCTCTGGTATGCTCTCACTTCCAAAATTTAAAAAATAAAATTACTCCCTTTTGCAACAATGGGGTTTTTAGAGACCATGCATTTCTTTTTCCTAGATTTGATGGTCATTCGCATTCCTCCCTCAATTCGTTTCTTCTTTCTTGGGAGAGATACAAAACGTTTTTGCCTCCAAGAATGCCAAGAGATTCTCCCTTCATTCTCTAGCCAATAAACCCCATTGTATTTTCACCTTTGAGAGGACAAAACAGACGAGTTTGATGTTGGAATTTGGTGGGCACGTGGAGATGGTTGTCAACAGTCTACTATCAAAATTTCACCACCAACAGACACCAAACGACCAAGTTATGCCCAAACTACGTCTACAACAATTTTGTATTTTTGAGAGTAACAAGGGAAATTGGAGTTGATTTTTAATGGCCATGTGTACATATATGCCAGCTCACCACAGTCCAAACTTCAATCCAATTCCATATGACCTTGTTTTGCCAAACAGTTATGAAACTAGTTTTAACTTATGCGCACTAGAGCAACCTATGTGCTTCCTTAGCACCCTGTTTTGCTTCAACAATACCAAATTGCTTCTTCGATGGTAGGAACATGTAGGTCAAGAACAAAACATAAAAGAAAACCATTTATTTAACCATTTCATCATTCATTATCATTTTTTTCAAATCACACCTCCCTAGTGGGACGCTCTTGGTCACTAAACGCTTATCAATGAAGGAGATGGAAGAACAAGGCCTCCACTCGTTTCCCCGAGTCCACTACATTAGATTTAAAGGTTTCTTGCCTCATGCTTGTCTCAACTAATCTGCTTGTTTGCCCTTGTTTTGATGTTAAAAGAGATATTCTTCCTCTCCCTTAATGTGTTTTGATAAGGTAGCCATTACCACCTTTGCCCAAACAATATTTATTTTCTTTCTTGTAGAAAGTGGCATCCTTACCCCGCAAATATGGGATGCCTGATATCACTTCACATGGATCTAGTGGTTCAACTTCACATTCTACTTCATCAACATAATCAACTTTCATGGCAAACCTCATCTTACATCCCTTGGTGATTCTCATCACATATTATTCTTCGATCCAACCAAATGAAAATGGTTGTTTTCTAGAGCAAGCTCATCTATTAAGGATTCAGAAATAAAATTACAATGAGAACCATTGTCAAATAAACCATTTACCTTGTAGTTCTTCACTTGAACTTTGCTTTAGAAAAAAATATTTTCTCTCCACTTACCCTTCGTTGGTGCAATGTGGAGCAAACCATGGCTTCATCCACATCCAAGGTGCTTTCTACCCTTGTGTCTCCCTTCTTGGTAGTTGTCATTTTCTTCCCCTTAAGTTATACCATTTTGGATACAACACTAGATAAAACGTACAACTCTTCTCATCCCTGTGCCCATCCACATCACAACGTTTGCAATGCTTATTGGGATATTTTCTATTTTAGGTTGTGGCAACAATCTTTTTGCTTTTAGTCTCATTGATCTCTTCTCAATCCTTTTGTTGTGGCCCCTTCTTGAAATCGAGGTCAATGTCAATAGCTTTCTTGCTCACCTCATATATGCTTTTTTCCATTCCACAATTGTAATTTCCTTGCGGTATTGTCAAATAGGCCTCCAAGGTATTTCACTACTACCCCAAAGTCTTCCAAAGAGACACAATTGGATGGCTTGTTTTCAAAATTCAAACATGTATTCGTGTACACTTTGTCCTTGTTCTTATTGAAGGTATTACCATTTCATGAGCTAATCCTCTTCATAGCATATGGGATTGAACTATGATTTTAACAATTCGTTGAAATCCTCCCGTTTTGCAACCAAGCACTTTTTGCCTAGCCTAAAGGCATCTACATAGCTCTCCCACCATAAGAAAGCATGTTTGGACATTTTTAAACATGCAAAAGATTTTTGGTGTCTTCTTGATTTTATAAAGACACTTTTTGCCTACCCTAAAGGCATCTACATATCTTTCCCTCCATAAGAAAGCATGTCTGGACATTTTTAAACATGCAAAAGATTTTTGTTGTCTTCTTGATTTTATAAAGACCAAAATAAATTCCCAACTATTTCAACCAGCGATTCAACTTCTCAACATTAACTTGACCATCATAAGATGGTATTTGAAGTTTCACTTCTACCTTAAATGAAACAAAGGAAGATAAAGGAAGAGAGTTGTTATTACCTGAGACTCCAAGGTTCTCGCTTTTGGAATCCTCTGGGTCAACCTTCTCTTCTTCATGCTCGATCTAAGTTGAGTGTCCTTCCTTACCCTTCATTACCAACAGTTGTGTTACCATTTCAATCAATGTCACAATGCTTTATGTCAGCCATGTAAACCTAGCTTTCAGATCTTCCTTCTGATGTTCTACATGAGAATTCCCTATCATTTTTGGATTCTACTCCTCTCTAGACCATGCAACAAAGTCTCTCCACATTTTTTACATCCACTGCAACCATCTACCATATAGATTGTTCACCATTTGTTTTCAAAATTGGGCTCCAATACCATATGATATGTAAACGGCAGGCCTATGGCCGATCTATTTACCAACATGGATGTTATTCAATTAAAATGCAAAAATTAAAATTGTTTAACTTTGTTTTGTTACTTCACTATGGATCAAACCATGATTGTTATTTTAATCGCATATTGTACATTTAATCGCGAAAAGAAAACAATGAAATCTCATACAACGCTTGAACTAAAGAACATGGCTCACCCAGAAAGTTTTTTTACCTTGGAAACCCAGTTTTGGGAAAACCAACTCGAAATGGTTTCTTTTGGCTTTGTCTAATGCTCAATAATTTTTTTAGAAGTTGGACTTATTCAGCCTCAAATAGAGAATTGGTGTATTCTTACTCCTTAGTGATGCTTTTATAGTTTGTTGTTTAGTTGTAAGACCAATATCTGGTCTCTCTATCACTGCTACTACGCTCCTCTTTTCCTCCAAGTTTTAGAGCAGCATGTCAATCTCTCATATGCTCTTGGTTCCAAAATATTTAAATAAACAAAAAAAAAAATCTCCCTTTGTTAGGATATTTAGACACTTGGGAAATAGTTACGATCAACTTACTCTAAAGTGTCTTTAGGGAAAGTGTGTTTCCTTAGTATGCTTTAGTATGCATTTGTAGTTATGTGATCCAATGGTCACAACATGTTCTAGACACAAAGTGATCCAACAGTTCATATTCTTATTCTTCGCGATACTAGTGACTAAATTGATATGTGGCTTAACACTCTATTGGTCCATGATTTTTATTTAAAAAGCATTCAGGGTCATTTGTTGATAATTTGATTGTAAGAAACTCGTATGTAAAAAAAAAACACTTGGATTAATATATTGCTTCAAGTGGTTGCACTCGCTCAAGCCATGGATTGTTTCCCTCATCACGCACTTTCGACTACCAACATCAATTTCAAAGACATAACAATCCTCGTGCACCAATCCCCCACCCCCCCTCCCTCTGATGTAAGCTTCGACATATCCGCGAACAAGAATCGCTTGCCCAACCAACTATAAAATTATTAGTATTAACTCTCTAATTGAATTGGTTTGCACCGATCTTTGATCTGTTAGTGTAAGCAGTTGCTTAAGGTGTTCGACCAATATGGAAAGACCCTTGTTTTGTCAAAAACGGTATCAAATGCTATATGAAGACTCACTTTCAATATTGATCGAGATCATATAACTATGTCACTACATGCATCAAAAGATTTTTGGGTTATCCTATCTATGTGCATTTCTATGTTGGGTAGGGTGTTTCATTACATCTAGATAGCTACTTTCAGTTGGAAACACTTTTCGTTCAACCCAAAAAAGTTTTCGTTTGCCCAAGATATGGCTTTTGTGTGAAAATAAGAGGAATAAAATTTCATTATGATTTTTAAAATTTTTTGATACTGCATTAATATTTTGGTTTTTCTATTTATATTCTCGATGTGTTCTTTTGGTCCAGATATGTTCTTTGTCATGCGCTCTACGATCTCGACAAACTAATAACGAAGCGAAAAGTGTTTTATTTTCTATGCATGTTCTTTGCTATGCTTTTTATGTGATCTCGACAAATCAAAAACAAAGAGAAAAGTTGTATTTTTCGGGTAGGCTAACTGAGATCTAACCCCAATGTTAGAAAGTCTCAAATTTGTTTTTTTGAAATTTCACTTATTTTTGTGTGAGGTTGTGTTGAAGTTTTTTGCAAGCAAAAACAAGGGTTTTGGGAGCAAACACACACTTCGAGGAAAAGAAGAGGAAAAAATCCTCCACCATAACATTTGTTATATATTTAGCATTAACTCACTTGGTTAAAAGTTACTCTATTAAATAAAAGGTCTTAGGTTCAAGTCTTTCTTTTCAATAAATTTATTTTTGAAAAAGTCCATGCAACTTTAAGTTATCACATAACTTTATTGTAAAGTGTATTTCACTTAAATATAAAAGTGAATCGCATAAAGTAACTTTAATGTTCATTTTTTAAGTTGGTTTTTGCATGCAACTTTACATTATAAAGTAACTTCATTGTAAAAATGATTCACACTTATTTTATAATAGTGGATCACTTCATGTAAAAGTAAATTATTTGTAAAAGTGAGCTTACATGGAAAGTTAGAAAAGGAATGGACGCTTTTTCACTCCACAACCTTGCGCATCCATCATCGTGTGGGCCAACCTCTACCTGCCACATGGTACTTTGGTTACCTTTTATGTGTTTCTTTAAAATGGCATAACTTTGATATTTGAAATCTATTTTCAGTGTCGTTTTTTAAACTACCTACTTTTTTGAGAGCTTTCCATCCAGACAGTGAGTTTCTGCTTTTAAAGCCATATTACCTACATATTTTAATATGGCTAGTCTAAGTGATATTTTGCTTACCAGTTCAAACTACTTCTCATGGAAATCTTGAATGGAAGATGTACTACAAAGTAAAGGACTTTACTGGATTACTTTGGGAAAAGAAATTGCCCCGTTGATGCTTCAAAGAAAGCTAAACGAAATAATAAAAATGATGAAGTACATGAATTAATCAAAATAACCATCTCTAATGATTTAGAGTTTCACCATCAAGGAATTGACAACCCAAATGAAGCTTGGGAAAAGCTGGAAACCATGTTTGGTAAACACAAATATTCAAACCCACCATCTTAAAAACCAATTTATTTCTTTCAATCCCAATGATTTCCCTTGCATTGAAGATTATCTATCTAAATTAGACTTTTACTTGAAGACTGCAAAATAACAAAGAATGATACCCAATGTATATATGTTATTCTTCATAAGCATGGTAGTGCATATTTTGTTTATGTATTTACTTTTCAATCTATCAAAGATGCTCTAGGGGATGCTTACCAACCACCCTCTCTTGAATCTTTTTGTGATTCTTTGATTAGAGAACAAGATAAGCTCTTGCATCTTGGAGTGATCGACACTACAAGCACATCTAACAAAGTCTTTGTGGCCCAACAGAAGGATAAATCCAAACATCATGAGAAGTAATATCCTTCCAAGGACAAGCAAAACAAAGGTCCCAAACCTTGTAGACCACTTCTACTCCTAATGGTAACAAAGGACCAAAATCAAAAAGTAAGAAGACGGGTTTTTGTGTGGAAGATGGTGATCTAGAGTCTAAATGTTTTAAAAAGACGGAAGCCTTAGAAGCAGCAATGAAGAAGCACAACATCAATCTTATTCTTCTTCTTCAACTCTTCTTCTAATGGACATGTACTTTTAGCTTCTGGCTTTTCCTTTAATGCATCTACTTCTTCTTATGAGTGGCTTGTTGAATCTAGAGCATCATATCATATGGCGAAGGATAAAACCATTTTTTCTGCTCTTAATGAATGTAACACCAAACAAATATTTGTTGGTTATGATAGATCTCTTAGTGTTGTAGGGGTCTAAAACAATCTAGCTAGATGATAATCATTTTAATGAGGCATTATGTATTCCAAATCTCTCCTGCAATCTTCTATCAATATATCAAATCACTCATTCGAGTGAAGGTAAAACAACAGAGTTTTCACCTCACCAAGTTGGAATAAAGGATTTAAAAGATCCTAAGCATGTCCTCGCAATTTGAATTGTTGATGATATTACCAAAGTTGTTGATGATATTACCACGTTGTACAGATTTCACAACTTTGGGTCATCAACTTTTCCATCAGTTTTTATTGCTCATAGCAATGACTTTGAGCAAACTTTGGCATGAGCGATTTGGTCATCTAAACTACCACTCATTGCAGTAACTGTATAATCAAAATATGGTGGTTGGTCTTCTTCTAGTTTCTTGCAAAAATGTGTTTGTGTCAGCTATGTTCTCGACAAACATCATCGAGACAGTGTTGACAAACATGCCTCTTGGCATGCATCAACCCCTTTGCAACTTATTCATAGTGATTTGTGTGGTTTGTTTCCTTCTCCTTCTTTCTCTAAGTTCAAGTTATTCATATGAACTTTCATGGCTGACTTCTCAAGACGCAATTGGGTTTATTTCCTAAAACTTATGAGCAAAGTATTTGACATATTTTTGGCCTACAAGGCCCTTGTGGGAAAACAACCTCGATATCAGCTACAAAGATTAAAAATGAATAATGGAGGCGAATATGTTAACAACAAATTTACAACTTACTTCATTGCATAGGTCATTCAAATGAAACATATTGCTCCATATACACCATAGCTAAATGGTATTGCTAAGAGAAAAAATCGCACATTAAAGAAAATGGAAAATTGTATGATCCAATCTAATGGATTAAATCTTCATTCTTGGGCGGAAAACATTAATTGTGTCATAGACAATTGCACTCCCACAAAGGCTTTCAAAAATATAACACTGCAAGAAGCATGGAGTAAAATCAAACCAAATGTAAGCCACTTGTGTGTGTTTGGTAGTGAAGCATAGGCTCACATTCTTGATGAAAAAAGGAAAGCATTACAACCTAAAGGTGAGAAGTGTATTTTTGTTGGATATTCTAGAGTGTAAAAGGTTATAGACCTCTTCAACCTCATTCCAATGAGAATATTATAAGGAGAGATGTTAAATTTGATGAGGGTCTCTCGGCCTACAAACCTAATTCGGTATTTGTGCCATCTTTGGCCTGTGAGCCATTTTTTATTCCCAACTTTTATATTAATGATCCTACTCTGGTTTCATCTTCAAATGATGACAGTGAGGATGAAAATCCATCTCTGCCTACACAACTTCCTCAAGTTGGGTCCACACAATATGAGAAGCAAGATGGTGATCTTGTCGGTGATCCTATAGATCAACCACATACACGTTCACAGTTCCAACAATCCTTCTCTCTTTTAGCTCAAGTTTCAAAGACTCGTGATCCAAAAACATTTGCATAAGCCTCTGGTCATCCAAATATTGACATAGCAATGAATGAAGAATATCGCTTCTTAATGGCAAACGATACTTGGGATCTTGTACCTCTTCTGAAAGGAAGAAAACTTCTCATTTGTAAATGGGTGTATAAAACTAAGTATGCATCTGATGGAAGTGTCGAAAGACAGAAGGCTCGATTAGTCGCCAAAGGATTTTCTCAAGCTGAAGGGATTGACTATAATGAAACCTTTGCCCCTCTAGCCAAAATGAATTCCATGCACTTGGTTCTTGCTCTTGTCGCCTCACATAATTGGGAGGTCCATCAAATAGATGTTAAAATTGCATTCTTGCATGGCGGTTTGCAAGAAAAAAATTACATGGAACAACCTCCAAACTATGTTCAAAATTACTCTAGCCTAGTTTGTCGCCTTACTAAATCTATCTATGGTCTTAAGCAAGCTCATCGAGCCTGGTATGCTAAAATGGATAGCTTTCTTCTTGACACCAACTTTATAGATGTCATTCTAACCTGAATGTTTATACCAAGAAATTAGGAAACCATCTCATAATATTTTTCTTTATGTTGATAACCTTATTCTCACTATTAGTGACCCCAAACTTGTAAACCATGTAAAATCCAACCTTAAGAAGAAATTTGAAATGATAGACTTAGTTTATTTGCATTATTTCCTTAGCCTCCAAATATTAATTCCCTTTCCCAATCTAAGTATGCATGTGACCTTCTTCACCACTTTCACATGGAAGATTGTAAACCAACCCACTCTTCCTTTCAATCTAGAGTCAAACTTGTTGCCACTTGTACTACACCAAAAGTAGATTCCACTTTGTACCGACAGTTAATTGGTAGCCTTATATTTTTTACTCGTAGCCAACCTGATATTTCCTTTGTTGTTGGTCATGTTGCCTAGTATATGCAAAGACCCCATGAGAGCCATTGGAAAACATCAAAAAAGATACTTTGGTATATTTGAGGTACAATTCAGTTTGGCATACATTACAACTCAAGGGGGGCTCCTTTGTTTCTTGGTTGTGTTGATTCTGATTGAGCTAGGGAGACCTTGATGATAGAAAGTCTACTGCAGGTTATATTTACAATTTCAGTTCTGAACATGTCACATGGGATTGTAAGAAGCAACAAGCTCGTGTTCGTTCTTCGGTAGAGTATTTAGCAGCAATTAATGCAAGTCAAGAAGCCTTGTCGCTTTGACAAATCCTTTTAGAGATTGGATCCAAGCAGCAGCATCTAATCACACTCTAGTGTGACAATCAGAGTGCCATCAAGCTCCACGAAGATTCAATTAAACATCGGTGCAACAAACACATTGGGCTACACATGCACTCCATCAGAAATCTTATTCAAGATCATGTTCTCGAAGTGCTCTTTTGCCCTATTGATGATCAAGTTTCAAACATTTTCACAAAGTCTCTTACAGAAGTGAAGTTTTTCGAACTTTGATCTATGCTAATAGTTCAGGTAGTTATCATTAAGGGGGGATAGGCTCTAATGTCTGCTTCCTTCTCCTATTGTGTCACATTTGTAGATCCTTCAAACCTATCCCAAGTTGTTCTTAAATGGGGACCTTAGAATATTTAGACACTTGGGATTTAGTTAAGATCAACTTGTTCTAAAGTCTCTTTAGGTAAAGTGTGGTTCCTTAGTATGTATTTGTAGTTATGTAATTTGACGGTCATGATATGTCCTAGACATAGAGTAATCCAATGGATCATATTCTTCTCAATACTAACAACCATATTGATATGTGGCTAACACACGATTGGTCCATGATCTCTATTTAAAAAGCATGGAGAGCCATTTGTTGAAGATCGATTGTAAGAAACTCATATGTAGAAAAAATAATCTTTTGCATTAATATATTGCTTCAATTGGTCATCTTGGTTGGGATTGTGGATTGTTTCCCTCTTTGATGGTTTTAACCATGTAATACATTGGGGTAGTGACCTTCGATCTACTTTTGTGAGTGGTTGCTTAAGGTGTTTGCCCTGTGTGGAAATACCATGTTTTGTCGAACACTCTTCTATAGCAACGAAAATTTCAAAGACCATTCATTTCCTTTTTTCAACTTTAATGGTCATTCACATTCCTCCCCCAATTTGTTTCTTTTTTCCTTGAGAAAGGTGCAAAACATTTTTGCCTCCAAGAATGCGAAAAGATTCCCCCTTGATTTAGATTCCCCCTTGATTTTGCAGCCAACAAACCCCACTATATTTTTGCCTTTTGGACAACAAAACAAAAGAGTCCAATGCTAAAATTTAGTAGGCACATGGAGATTGTTATCAACTTTGTGTTGTCAAAGTTTCACCACCAACAAACATCGGACAACCAAGTTATGGCCAAAATACATCTGCAACCATTTCATGATTTTGAGTAAACGAATAAATTTTGGATTGATTTTTGGTGGGCACATATGCATATAAGCTAGCTCACCACAATTCAAATTTCCTTTGCATCCAACTTTGTATGACCTTATTATACCAAAATTACGAAAAATAATTTTAACTTGTCCACTTCTTAAGCAACCTTTATGCTTTCGTAGCAACCTTTTTTGCTTCAAAAATAGCAACCTGTAGGTCAAAAACAAAACATAAAAGAAAAAATAGATGAAGAAAAAAAAAACGTTTACTTAACTATTTCAATATTCATGATCTTTTTTGTCTAATCAATATTCTCTGAAGAAAAACCAAAATGAGAGAATAGTTTTCCTAATAACACTTTCTATGAAAGCTATTAAATAGGTGTACCAATGTCACGCACTACTTATGAACAAGGTTTTCTACAACAAACTTCAAAAATCAACAATAATAAGTTACAATGATATGAAAAATGCATAACTATAAGAATAAATCATGGAGCCACTCAATACCCTAATGATAACTAATTCAATTCTAATTTTTATTACTCCTAGTAGGATTGAATGTAATAACAATAACAAATGCTAGTACACATTTTCAAAGCGAAATGAAAAGAATGATCTTATTTAACAATACATTAGGGTTTGAAAAAGGAAGGTCCCATCTGGAATTCAATGACCAAATGAGCACAAGATCTTTCAGGCATTAATGAAATTGTTTAACAATACATGAGGGTGTATTCAAACGAAGGTCCCATTTAGAATTCAATGATCGAATGACCACAAGATTTATGAGGCATTAATAAAAATAAAACTAGTCGATAGAAAAATAATGTGGATGTACCATTATAGATTTCACATGGATAATAATTCAATTCGAGCCTTTATTTAGTCTTCTCAACATTTTCATCCGAGCTCCTTGGGATAATCTTCAAGAGTGAATTTGCTTGAGGGCTTGAAACGTCAAAAAGACTAAATAGAATGCAACATTACAACTCTAATTGAAAATTATATTACCAAGAAGTCAAGAAAGTCATCAAAATTCCTTTATAGAGAACATGGACTTCGATAATAACATGGATGATATACCTCAATTTTTTGTAAAAGGAAAAAAAGTGGTAAAGATAATGGGAATATGCATGTGTTTGATGGTATGTCACTAATGAGCTCCTATGAAAAGCAATGACATAGTCTAAACGTTCTACATTTTTGCCCATTTCCAATCATAAGTTCTGGCCAATTTTGCCCGAAATCCAACCAAAATTATTGGAATTGCATATTTCAGTTGTTAAATCTGATACCCTAAGTGTTGTAAGAGATTTTTGGGGCATTGAATCAATTTGTGCATTCAAAAATGCAATTTAAGCAGCGAAAAACCATGATTTCACCAAGAATTGTATCGCCAGATCCCGGTGATGGTTGTCAGAAATTATAAAAAATGTAGAACATTTAGACTATGCCAAAAACAATGCTTTCTCGTTGAATTTGGTAAATGATAATAAATGAAAAAATAAACATTTGAATTATTTCAATACTTGAGTATGTGGCAACATGTCACACAACAATTGTGTTTTCATTTTATGAGCTTCAGTGTCAACATTTTCACATTATTATTGTCTGAAATTGAAATTCAAGAAATCATTGACCACTCTATACTACCTCGTGCTCACAACCGTAATAAATTACAATCAAATAATTGATTGTAGTTTAGACCTGACGAGATTTTAGTTTAGTTTTGGGAGATTATGATAATTATAGTTGATGCATAAGAGACTAACCATGCATGCTTAAATTTGTGTTCTAACATTTAGTGTTTTTATCTAACCAATATTGATAGGCGTTATAGAAACAACTTTTTCTAGTTAGCCATATGTCACTAAAACAAATAAAATATCATTTTCATTATCTTGTAATTTTAAAGACCATATAAGCATGAATCTAAATACTATGATCATTAAAAGAACCTTAACCTCTTCAAAAAGAGAGCCATACAGAATGAACTTGTCCCACTACAACATGGATAATGTACAACACCATTGGAGCTTCCAAAGGAAACAGGTGTTGGCAAAGAGCGAGCAAGATTTTGAAACAATGTAACAATAGACTATAAAGTCTATAAGACGTCATGTTAGACTTATAAGATCTATTACAATGGTTCTTAGGCTACAAAATGAATAATCACGCACAACTTGTTATTGTTATATGTGGTATCAAGGATATCATTAAACAAGATCTCAAACTTCTAAATTTTTAACGACACTCAAAAATAATAATAAAGTGTTCTAAAGGAAAGCACTGAAATACATCTGCACACTAAACGTGATCTTGGGATTATTGAGGCACTAAAAATCATATGGAATTAAATTTCATACATGACAAAGGTCACCCAACAAAATTGTTGATTGGATGGATATCCTAGCAATAACTACAAAAATTGATGGGATGGTAAATAACATACTATCACCTACAAGGGAAGAAGAGGGGTGACAAGTCTGTCTAAAGAAAACTTTACTCATATATGTCTCATCGAACCTCATCTATCTATGATTCAATGTTAGGTTCAAAGGCACAACTCCAAAGGTTATAACCCTAGATCTCAATAATCACATCATAAATATAGGCCTTCGTGTAGATTTCATGAAGGCACGTTAATTTAGGAGACAAGGTTGTACAAGCTTATGAGGAAGGTACACATGCATTAAAAGTTTCCATCAATAATCATAACAATCCTCTACTCTATCTTCTCCTTAACGAAGGAAAGATGCCTTGCCTCTTCAAAACATTTTCTTTGCCATCCAATAAACAAGGTCTTGTAATCCATAACAAAGAAAGGTGGTGGAACTCCCTCAAAAAAAATGTCATGATAAACCCAAAAATTAGCGTTACCTAGGGCCAATGCAAAACCATTTGATTCGCAAGGGAGGCAACCACAAGCTTCCAACCTTGTCAAAACACAAGAATTGATCAACATATTATCAGGAGATAGAGATTTGGCGCAGCAACCCTCAATTAGACGGGATGTCACTCTTGTTTGTCTAGCAAGAGACTCATGGAAACTCTAGACAATTTGGCAAATAGAAATCATGTTATTGAAAAACTTAGGCAACAATGATAACAATAATAGTCCTCCAAGGAATGAGGGACATTTCCTATCCGCACCATGAAGTCTTTAACTTCAAGTGTAACAAACGTTAAGCAAAATATGGACAAGCTTGTGGAGGATACGTTTGAACAAAACCAACTACGATACATTTCAACAAAACCAACTACAATACATTTCAACAAAACCAACTATTTACATCGAGGATGAGCCAACCCCAAATCCCAAAAGCTCAAGCTCTAGCACAAATCTCTATGTTCTTCTTGGGAAATCTTTGTATAAAGTTCTTTGAAGAATTAACTTGTCATTGATTAGGCAAATGAGAAGACAAATTTGGAAAATCCATTACAACTCCTAGTGACAGGGAAAATAAGAGAAACAAAAAGACCCTTTGATAGCATCTCATTCAACGATGTATTTAGGGAACTAAATGACATAGTTGATAAGTTATCAAAAGAAGCATTGCTTCTTCATGAAGACTCTATTGTCACAATTGCATCAAATGAAGGTGGATCTCTACATGTAGAGACCACCTTCATATTCTAAAAGTTATTATTCTAAAAGTTATTTATCTACAAGGAGGACTCGAAAATAAACCTCTACAAGTTGTTACTAAACAATGTTTTGTACTTACTTTGAATGCCTAAAAATAATTTTTTTTGTAGTTATTTTGAATGGTTAAAAACCTTGTTTTCTTGGGGGGAAATGTATATGGACATTTAACTATGTACACTAAAAGAATGCTTCTTAGCTCGACTTTGTTGAAATATCAAAGAACTCTAGTCCTGTCTGTTGACGCCCAAAAGCACAACATGAAATCCTTGCCTGCAAATGACTTGCAATGCATTATTGCTTATATATAATTAATAGTAATACTAAAGAGGAGAAAAGACTCCTCTTGCTAAGATCCTCAAAATTGCACTCATGATTACTTTACAAGAAGAATTTCACGGTTTACGAGTAAAAAGAAAGATCATAACCTGGTTCTATTTGCGATCAATGGACGTTTGGTGTATTAGCAATTTGATTTTTAGGAAATGGAAGTTTATTTTATTAGACATTTCACTTTTGCGATCAATGGACGTTTGGTGTATTAGCAATTTGATTTTCAGGAAATGGAAGTTTATTTTATTAGACATTTCACTCTTGCTACACCTAGACTTTGACATATTATTCAAATGCTAAGTACAGGCTACATGCAACTTATGATATATTTGGGCAATTGATTGTTGAATGGTATCGTTATCCTCCATTAGCAAAACATGTGAGTCAAGTTCATTTTGATGCTAAGTATTGTGATGGGCATATAATAGATTAGATCCATACAATAACCTTGAGCTCGATTTTGATATTGGAAATTTATGTGGCAAGTAGTTAAAGTATGTTTGATGTACGTTTGGAATGAGGTTTTGGAGGCTGAGTGCGCTCCATAGTTGGTTGTGGTTGATGGCATTTAATGAAGAAAATGGGAAGCGACGTTCATTTACTGCACATCATTCTTACCGTACCTCGAAGCTACCACCTTCACTATACTTCTCGCGCTTTTTTTGGTTGCTCTAGTTAGGAGCGCCTCCATTGTGCTCGGCCCTTGGTGGAAAAATAATTGTGCTCTGTAGTTTTCTAGCATTCTTCTTACAGGTATGTGGATTTTATCTCTTCATTCATGGATTGTTGGCTCTGCTCCAAAGAAAATCGTCTTGTTGCCTCTTAGAGTTTGCCTGCAGAATGTGTTTGTTTTCCAAAATTTACAGTGGATTGTTTGTGAGCATTCTGGGCATGTAAAAATGCATTTTGATCTGGGTTTCTTCCTTTTGGCATTTAAGCGATTCAAACTGGAATTATTGTTTGGCCTTCTATGTTGAACCATATGGTTGTGTTGCGCCTGGAGCAAACACTGGTATTACTATGTTGTGACTGTTGGCAAACGTCTTATGGGTGAATACGTTCGGTTTCAGTCATTTCTTATGATTAAATTTTAAGGGTTTTCTCTATAAAGGGAAAAGAACAGTCGGGTTTCGTGACTATTGTATAGTACCCTTGACCCCATACCCAAATCTTTGAAGATTTGCGTCCGTTCGTATAATCATTACCATTGTTTGAAATGTTATGGAAGCCTATGTATTTGTCTTGTGGTCACTTTGGAAGTCTATGGAAAAGTTGTAATGGGAAGGAAGTGTTATTCCTTTCCTTCCAACCCACATTTCAAACCTTTAGCCCACTATGTCTGCTCCAAGCCTTGTTTCCCCATCCAATATGCGACCAAGTAATAAATTTGAACTCAGGTTTGAAATTTTGTTTATATGTCTTGACCCAACATCGAGAAAGATTGATCAGGCCCACAAAATCGTGGCTCGCTTTGTTATGAGGAAATTCGGTCAACTTTGAAGTTAGTATGGTTGTGTTGCCCCTGGAGCAAACACTGGTATTACTATGGTATGATTGTTGGAAAACGTCTTATGGGTGAATACGTTCAATTTCGCTCATTTCTTATAATTAAATTTTAAGGGTTTTCTCTATAAAGGGAAAAGAATAGTCGAGTTTCGTGACTATTGTATAGTACCCTTGCCCGATACCCAGATATTTGAAGATTTGCAATCCATTCGTATTATCATTGCCATCGTTTGAAAAGTTATGGAAGCTTGTGTATTTGTCTTGCAATCACTTTGGAAGTCTGTGGAAAAGTTGTGATGGGAAGGAATTGTTATTGCTTTCCTTGCAGCCCGCATTTCAAACCTTTAGCCCGCTATGAATGCTCCGGGCCTTGTTTCCCCATCCAATATGTGGGCAAGTAATAAATTTGAACCCAGGTTTGAAATTCCATTTATATGTCTTGACCCAACAACGGGAAAGATTGATCAGGCCCACAAAATCATGGCTCACTTTGTTATGAGGAAATTCAATCGACTTTGGAGTTAGTATGGATTTGATGAAACAATGACTACTAGGTTCGCATTGGGGTTTTGAGCCTGGTTTGTTTTCCCAACAGTTATTTGGGGTTATCGTGTAAATTTTATATAATGTATAATTGATGGCTTTATGATTCTTTTCTCAGCCTCTCATGCTAGCTTTTATAAAAGAGTCCAAAATTGCTTTGTCGACAACCTCCTACAGAAGCAGTTACCAGTTTAAAAGGAAATTGATGGGGTTTTTTTAAATGAAAACTTACAAAGTTTGATAGTTCTGAGATTTCCCTTGAGTTTGAACAATTTTAAAGTTGCCATGTCGTGGATATTGTATGTTGAAGTTTTTAAAGAAATGGTTATGGTTCAAACAAAATTTGGTTAGTGGGAGTTTTTGTCATGTTGATTTGGAAATAATCAGCTTGATGAACATTGGTAAATTCAATATGGTTTCAACGCAGGACACTAATGTTGATCATGGAATCGGGTAAATGACAATTTATAAAATAGAACAGTAATCATTTCGTTCTCATTCATAATTTCATTTTTCGCTCATTATATGCCCACCATCTTCCCAATAACATTTAATTATTCCTTGTTCTATTATTATGAATTTCATTTGAAAAGGAATGGAAAAGGATTGGATAACTACTGGAATTGGAAATTATGATATGGAGACATTGTTTTTATGAGGATAAAGGTTTTTTTTTTGCTTGAAAAGTATCCATTTATTCATTCCCATCCATAATATCATTTTTCATTCATTACAAAGCCCCCCATTTTCCCAATGACCCTGAAATTACCTGTTCAAATGCAATTGATTATTAAATTCAATATGTGAAGGATTATATCAATGGATGGATTGCATGTGCTTCTATTGTGAATGATAGAGCCAACATTTTGATTTTATTTAGGTAGAGCGTTAATGAATGGATGGTTAAAAAAATTTCATATTCTGATTGGAATATTGCTTCAGGATGAGTTTTTAGCAAGGGCAACAATGACAAAGGTGCAAACAGAGGCAAAGATAATAATTGGCAAAGGGGCCAAAGAAGGCCACGTTTCTCAATTCACTTTGACGTTGATCCGCAAGAATTGAATCAGCTTTTCCAAGCCAGATTCTTTAATTTAGTTGGCCAACGGATTCTGCAACCTAGACATGAGAGACCTCCTTTCCAGCCTCATCAAAACTTATCTAGTGTTCGTGTTCCCCCTCATGTCTCTATGCAGCCAGAGCAACCTATCAATGATGGCTGACAAGAAATCGTCCATCAGCGCGTTGTACATCATCATGGTTGGCCTACAGTATCCTTACCGTTGCCACCTCCTCCATCGTCATTCAACCCAAACGCCCAAATTGATCATGTTGTCTCACCAGTCCAGTCCAATCCTCTCATGCAGGAAAGAGACTCGAAATTGTCATTCTCAAACCAGAAATAGATAAAGGAAAAGAAGTGGCCAATCCCTCCAAGTCTTTCAAAGACTCCTCTGAATCAGTGTCCTCTCGTGTTCCTTTGAGAATGATGATGATGTTGATTAAGAAAAACTTCCGATGATTTATAGATACGCCAGCCAAGATGATATTGATGATGTTGTCCTCCCATTTGATGTTGTTGATGATATTGCCCTCTTTCTCTCGCATGATGCTGCTGAAGAATACCCTTCTTGTTAAGGGGGAGTGTTGAAATATTGTAACTACAAAGAGTATTCTTATTATTATTGATATATTATTCATACGATCAATCCCCATTGTGGATTGATCATGTCGGTTATTGTAATAGGACCAAATCCCCTTTTTGCGGATTGGTCAACAGACAATGATAATAGGCAGAATAAGAAGTCGGCCCCAGCAATTAATAAGGAGACCCAGAAATATAATAAAGGTGGGTTTACCCACCCAGTTGGAGAAGTCAGCCCTGCCAGT
The DNA here is from genome assembly GCA_009831015.1 of Picea engelmannii. NCBI lineage: Eukaryota > Viridiplantae > Streptophyta > Pinopsida > Pinales > Pinaceae > Picea > Picea engelmannii. The sequence goes on along the minus strand of ML783873.1, from coordinate 421,099 downwards.
GAAGAGACACTTCACACGTGCCAGACTTGTATAAATAAAGAAGGCTAGCACCTCACTTGGATATAACTCACTTGCTTAGTTTGAGAGACAAGTTCTAATCTGTTACAGGCAAAGGAGAGACAGAGTGGCGCATATCTTGGGAGAGGACTCTCTATTTTAGCATAGAGATCTCTTGGCATTGTATTGGCTATTTATATTAAGGAAGTTTTGTTGGGTTTTCTTCCCCTAGAGGGTTTCCCAGGATAAATGTTGTGTCTCTTGTGATTGTGTATTTCTCAATGATTTTGGATTATGCTATTGTTATCTAATGAAATGCAAACACCTATAATAATGGCTTAAACATTAACAAAGTTGTCAAACTTGGACTAATTTACTCATCATTTATAATGAATATAAATTTTTAGTTTTCTCCTCCTATAGATACTCAAAAATGTTGAGTGGAACATTTCTGTTGTAACCCTAAATTGCATCATACATGCATCCCTGGCATTTGGCCCTCTTACTTGCTATTTTTGCCAAGCCATCACTGAGCAACTCTTCTTAAAAACCATATTTTTGAAGATGTACGCGCCCTTTACCACTATTGCCCGCGTACACACGCTTGTTGCACCACTACAGCTCGCGTACGTACGCTCATTGCACCATTACAGCCCGCGTATACCCACAAATGTTGCAAAAATTAAAAAGTTGCAAGGAATTCGTTGAGATTACGGGCTATTGGGTAGTTTTCCAGCTATCTCACCGCCTATAGCCTGTCACCCAACCGAATAACCATCCTTTTGTCATATAAAATGAGGTGTTGGGGTCTCATTCCTAAGAGAAGCATAAGAACAATGAAACTCTGCTTGTTTCACATCCCTCCTTGCCCCAAGAATTTGCAGCCACCTTGTGAGTTTTGTGTCGAATTGTCCATTCTTGTCGTTTTCCTCCATTATAAAGCCTATGCCATTTCCCTAGAGAGAAGCGTGAGAGGAGAAAGATACGTGGAAGCACAGTTGGATCTTGGTGAAGAGGAGCCCGGACCAGGTTCGAGGAGCAGTCGTCGTTCTCATTGTAAGTAAACTTTGTGATATCAATAAAAGGAATACTTTTTTTGTCCCGTAATATGATGTGTTCAATCTTTATGTTTGATTTATGTTTTATACTGACATCTAACCCACTAATTCATATATGAGATACATGTTCGTAGTTTCTTGTTTGTCTTTTTGTGAATCCAGGTTAGCCTTGGGAGGAGACTTGTAGTCAAGAAGCAATCGAACGTGAAAGGATCGACACCGGAGACAGAGTTTAACGTAGAGTTACCAGATCTTTTTACTTTGTATTTCTTGTATGAATGTGGGGTATATTCGAGGTAGTCTAAAGAGTAGGAGACTCTTCGACGATTAGATCTACCTACATGTTGAACCCTAGTGTAGTCCATAGGGGGGTTTTCCTGCTATAGCAGAACTAGCGACCGTACTGGGGAAACCTCTAGGGTTTTAGGGGGTTTTATGGGTGTTTTAATTGGTTCGATTACCTTTTCTGAGTTTCTGTAAGTTGTTGAGTCTTTAAGGGATTCTGGTCTTCCATACTGGTACTCCCTACCTTGTCAGCCTCACTGTTAGTTCTCTTTTTTTTTTGAGAAGTTACAGAGGTATACGCGGCTTGCAGTGGGTCTGCACACGTACATACGTGCCCTACATTTAGACAGCACGCGTACATACGCAAGCTACTTAAGTGTCAGTAGCGTGCCTGTGTCAAGAAGCTTTTTCCTTAAGAAAGGGTAATCAACCTCTTTCCTTATTGAAATCTGACTTCTCAGGGGTTTCTTGATTTAGTACTAGTCTCTGTAGTTACAATCTTTAGACTGGATTTGACGTCAGTTTGTTTTTTCTTTTAAAAGATTGCTTTTGTTTTCTTTGAAAGGATTTGAGACGAGTTTGTGAGTTTTCTCTGATCAACATGTTTAGTATCGTCAGTGACTCCCTGCGATCCACAGTAGACCAAAAGTCATTTTTTGGTCTTGTCTTGTCTTCACTTTTTCCCTTTTACTTGCTTTAGAAGAAAAGAAAAAGAATTTATTTCAAGTTTCTTATTTTGAAGCATAAACATAGAAAAAAAAGATTTAATTTATTTGTTTGGTTGAGTAATTAGGTTAGTTGTCTTTACTTGTCAGGAAGAAGAGTGCTTTCTTAAGTTCTTTACTGAACGCTTAGAACTTTAAGTAGCTCGTAGTCGAGCAAAATTTAGTTTTTGGTTTTTCTTTTAAAAGATCTTAAAAAAAAATAGTTACGAAAAGTTGGTTAAAGAGTTTAAATTTGCAAATCTTTATTGGTCAAAAAGAAGTAATTTTGCTTTTAGTTTCATTTACAGTTCTTCTCTTTCGTCTCTCAAAACACACCACTAGTTTCATTGTCACTTCCTTGACTTAAAACAAGCCACTTAAAATTAACGCTAAATTAAAATTTACTAGACTTTATGTTTGTAGGGTCCATCCACTAGTCTAGGCTAGAGCCTTGATTTAGGTTGGAGAGGAAACTCTTCAAGGTTATTAAAAAACATCCGAGTCTATGCTAGGGAGTGTAAAAAGTCGAGTAAACATGAAAGTTATCCGGGACCCCCCTCTAACATAGGGGCTAAACACGAGGTCGTGTGTGGAAGGTATCGAAGATAACCTCTCCAAAGCCAGACCAAGCATAGTGGGGAACGCATATAGAGGACTTGTCTTGGGATTCTGTTGATCACATTTGCGATGGAGCTTCGTGGGTCTCGAATCCGTTCGAGGTCCTTAGTCATCTTCCGGAACACTTGCTTTCGATAACCTCGATAGGTTTCAAGCTTGATACCCTGCTCATTTCGGTCCCCCGACTGTCGACTGTACCCGCCCGGTGATTGTTCACGAGCTGACAACCTAGTTGTCTTTATTTTAGGGACTTACACAGGTGACTGTGGGGGTATACCGTGGTACCTAGGGCAAACATCGGGCCACACTTTGCAGAGTATACTCGGAGGGTGCTTTCGTGTTCGAGTTGCACTTGCACCGATCAGTTGCTCTAATGTTGGTTGGTGTAACTGTTCTTCCAACTAGTTAGAGGTTTGCTTGCTTTATCTCGTAGGAACTTTTCTAGTGTGTGTTTGGTCTTCAACGTTAAAAAAGCCTTACTGTGTCGTTGATCTTCACACACAGTGGAAGATCAAGAGCCCCGCCGGTCGCGAAGGCTTCTGGGCCTGCTGCCGGTTAATTTGGAGCCACCACCGCCAACGTTATGGCAAAGACTTGACCAGCAAGGGTCATTTGAGGCGACCAGGCCGCTGAAAACTGTGCCTGAGCCAGCTCCGAGAGGAGAACACTCATATCCGAAGGAACCAACTATTTATATCGTGGAGTAGAAGCTCTCGATCCGTATAACCCTCCGATCACTAACTTGTCGGCACCCATCGTGGTACAAGTTGTCCCCCCAAGGGTAACACATCACGAGCATCAGATAGTCTTGCAAGCAGCGATGGAAGCAAATGTTGCTACTTCGTCAAGGAGTCCTCACACTCCCTCTACGGCTGCCACCAATGGGGGTGTTCCACCTCCTAACTCACCTTCGCAGGTCCGAACCATTATGGTCTCGACCGCCTCTACTTCGGGCAGCAGTCTGATTTCGTCTATGGCGACGAACACTCCACTATTCACAAGAGTGCGATGGGTCCTATGTTTTCATACAGGATGCCCGGCTTTGATATGAACTCGATCCCCACCTACTCCACCCTGCAGACCATGGGTCTAGGGGCAGGGAGCTCAAACGCTCCTCTGCAAGGGTCCATGGGGGGCACCTCAGCCCCCTATAACTCTTTCCCTTACGACGGAGGTCACATACCTCCTTCGTCCGCCTCGCTCGGCGGTGCTTCTCAACAGCTTGTCTGGCCGAACATGAACTACAGCTTGTTCGGAGCAGGTAGTCAAGAACCTTCTTCCAACACCACATCAGTGGGTTCTTTGTCATTCTCTTTGTTCGACGTGTTTGGTAGCAACGCATTCTCGTCAGCTACCGTCTCGACCGGGGGCAACCCTGGTTTTGGACAACAAAATCCTTCGCAGGGCACTAGTCCTGCACATGGGGCAAACACCTCTCAAGGACCCTAAAATCCGTGGCAGGGATCAATCCCCTCATCAGGGATGTCGACCGGGGGCAACCCCTTCCATGGTCAATGGAACCCCAGGCAAGCCTCAGTACCTATGCTCGTTGGATCGACAGGGGGCAACCCTTTCCAGAACCTTTGGAACAAAGCGTCGAGAGCAATCCCTTCCCAACCCTCAACGTCCTACTATGGGAGTCAGTCGATGACGTCTCAACAAGCACAGTATTTGAATGTTGGCCAAGGCCATGGTTTTTACCAAAACCCTGGTCAGCAGCCTAACTTTTCCCGGCAACCTGGTGCCAGCCAAATTCCAGGCTCCTTTACTCCTCTACATAGTCAACAGCTCAAGCTACCTTTTATGGCAACGTTGCATTTGCCAAACTTGTTAAGATTGTTAAACGACCCAATCTATCACGATCCGCGTTGGCCTCCCATGCCAACCAAGTTGCCCTCGGACATTCTGAAGTTCTAAGGTAAGCCTAACGAAGATCCAGGCGATCATGTGACCAACTTTCACCTATGGTGCTCGTCCAACTCGTTGAGAGACGACTATGTACAGTTGCGTCTATTTCAAGGCACTCTTATCGGGAGTGTCGTGAAATGGTATATCGAGCTCGACTGCTCAAGATACTCTACTTTTGGTGAATTGGCAATGGTTTTCCTTAACCATTTACAATTACCTATGAGATACGATGTCGGCACCGAATTGTTGGCCAACTTTGAGCAAACAAAGGCTAACCATATCTCGGATCACATCCAAGAATGGCAGCGTAGGAAGAATTTGATAAAAGTACCAGTTCCACCAGCATTCATGCTGGAGTGGTTCCTTAAGTCTTTGGTACCCCAGTTATCCAAGGGTGTTGCAACATCGAGGGTCTTCTCAAAGGAAGAGGCGATAATGAGAGCTCAACAACTAGAACTGATATACTCTCAGTATGGTTTACTTTACGAAGTTTTGCCAGATGCATCGCGGTCTATCCTTGACAAGACCAAACACAAGTCTGGACCACACGTCGATGGCATCGTTKGTTCAGCATAAGCGAAGCCCACTGATCAGTTGTCRAATCAATTGCAACAATTGTTGATACAGCAAACAGCAGCCAGCCAAACCATTGGTTCAGTTGCTCCCCCTACTCAAACATCGGATGTACACAGTGTGTAATCGACGAACCCGAAGGCCAACCAGCAGCCTGACGGAAAGAAGAARCAACAAAAGAAGGGTAAGGGGGATAAGAAACCCACCAACAATGTTGGCAGGGCAACACAGAGAAAAGAAAGTCGAAGTATCYGTGTAACCTTTGCACTAAAGACCACCCAACTCGYCTGTGCCCTCGGCTTGCAGAGGGCCAAAAGTTATTGGCGCARCAGCARCCTGTTGTGTTWACGAACCCATTTCCTCATGGGCAAAATTTGACTCAAGCCTCTTCGAGCGCGAATGGGGGCAATCAAAGACCCCCTCCGTCTTCTAGTAATCATTCGTCCGCGAACGTGTATATGATTAGAGGTGACGCCTACATAGCGACTAGGGCACACGATTACGGAATGCCTGAAACTTCTGAGAAGGGTAAAGAAGTCGTAAACCCATCTATTCCTCTCTAGATCGAGAAGACAATGTGCGAAACAATGACACGCATCCTGAAAGGGGTGTTCAAGAAAGCTTCGTATAATCCAAACGCAAGGGCCGCCCAAAATTACTCTATGGTGGAGAATTTGTCATAAACCCCTTGCGCAATATCTGCTTTGGAGGTCCTCCAGAGCTGCCATTCGCAAAGAAAGGCTCGGCTAGCTGCCTTAGGATCCACTAAGACTTGTAATCCGGGAACGATCATACTTGATACGACCGACTTGAAGCCTCATCTCCCATACCACATTGTGTTTCAGATAGTAGTGGTTCACCCCACGAAATATTTTACTCGGAACATTTTCTGCACGGAGGTTGACGAGGGCACCTAGACATGCGTGATGTCGTTGGCGTGTTGGAAGGCCATTGGCCAACCCGTTTTGTCTCCGTCGCCTACTCTACTTACTGCTTTCGATGGTTGTTCTTTCAAACCACATGGAATCATCCCTTCTTTCCCCATGTAGTTAGGAGGGAAGACTGTCTGCGTCGAAGTTGAAGTGGTCGATGTGCCTCTCGACTACAACCTGTTGTTAGGAAGGAGTTGGACATATGCCATGCATGCAGTGGTTGCCATAGTTTTTCGGGTCTTGTTGTTTCCACACGAGGATCGAATCGTGACCATTGATCAATTGTCCTTCTCCAGGCTTGACCCTTCATCGAGGGCATCCACGATCCCGATGATTGATAACCCACAGCCCGGCATCGTCAATGTGGGGGTTGGTTTCTGCCCACCTTTGATGGGTACGTTCGATTACCCGCCTCCTTCTGGCGATGTCAAGATGATATTGGTTGTCCCTGACCAGCCTAAGGCTGAGATTTTTCAAGTGTTGTCGTTTTGTATGACTTACTTCACCAATTTGTGGACTCTTCCTTCCCCATCGGCTTCGATGGAAGGGACAAGGCATCCTGGCATGTCCATGCCCTTGTCCGTGGCAGAAGTTGCGTACTCTACAGTCCAACAAACTTCAGCCGACCCCGATCTGACTCCCGCACAAGAGTTAGATCTAGTTCTCGAGCCTACTTGGGCTCAAGATTCCCTTGCCATTACCAATTCTTTAAACTTGGTCTTGCCCTATAACGAGGCGATGTTAGAGGCATTGACTACTCCAGATAGACCCTAGGACAATCTCCATCATAGATCTTATTTCCTCCCAAAGTTAAGAAGAATAGAGGCAAGAAAATTCGTGTTGACTATGACTGGAGATAGGTCTTGTCCTATCAATCCTCTGGCTATGCACTCAATTTATGCCGAGGGTAATATGGCAACCATCGCTGAAACGATACCTATTGACCTCTCCAGAACCCCTGGCGTCGTGGAGAATGTCTTCGTCGAAGCGGACTACTCCCCTGAGGAGATTCAAATCTACACAGATTTATTTAAAGAATTTTGCGACATTTTTGCCTGGTCTTACGAGGAAATGCTAGCATTGATCCAAGAATCATCGAACATGAAATAATGACTTATCCTGACGCGAAGACGGTCCGGCAGAAGCTTCGTCCGATCAATCCTCGAAAAGCGACAGCTATTAAGGCTAAAGTAAAGAAACTGCTCAAAGTCTATTTCATCTACCCCGTTCAGTTGACTCAATGGATGTCAAAACCTGTTCCGGTCAACAAAAAACAGGGAACGATTCGCATATGTATGGACTTCCGTGATTTGAACAAGGTCTCTCCAAAGGATAATTTCCACACCCCATTCATTGACCAGATTGTCGATGAGTGCACAAGTTCTGAGGTCTTTTCTTTCATGGATGGTTTTTCAGGATACAATCAGATACAAATTAAGCCCGAATACCAGCATAAAACAACTTTTATCTGTCCATGCGGTACATTTACTTATTAGAAGATGCCTTTTGGCCTGAAGAATGTTGGAGACACTTTTCAGCGAGCCATGTCTTTTGTTTTCCATGACCTAAGACATATAGTCGAGGCTTATCTTGATGATTTAGCGTCACAATCTCGTAAGAGAGTTGATCATCCCGCGCACCTCCGACTTATCTTTGAGCAATGTCGCTACTATCGAATTCGCTTGAATCCAAACAAGTGCAGTTTCTGCGTGATGTCAGGTCGTCTGCTAGGTTTCATAGTTCCAAGGGATCATGGTCGATCCTCTGAATGTTGAGGTGATAGTTCAGTTGCCTCCCCCGTGCACAGTCCCTCAGCTTCAAAGCTTACAGGGTAAAGCGAATTTTCTTCGACGTTTATCGCAAACTATGCCAAGATCACTAAAGGTTTTATGCGTCTATTGAAGAAGGAAGTCCCTTTCCATTGGGACGAAGTCGCTCAGTGCTTTTTCGAAGCGTTGAAACACGCCCTCATGTCTGCCCCTCTGCTTCGACCTCCCAATTATACTAAATATTTCTTATTGTATTTGGTCGCTGCAAAGTCGACCATCGGTATGGTCTTGGTTCAAGAGGACGATCAGCTTGAAGAGCATGTGATTTATTACCTGAGCCAAGGCCTGGTTGGACCAGAACTCAACTACTCACACATTGAGAAGCTTGTGTTGGCTCTGCTTCGGCCTCCCAATTATAATAAAGGTTTATTATCGTATTTGTCCACTGCAAAGTCGACCATCGGTATGGTCTTGGTTCAAGAGGTCGTTCAGCTTGAAGAGCATGTGATTTATTACCTGAGCCAAGGCCTGGTTGGACCAAAACTCAACTAATCCCACATTGAGAAGCTTGTGTTGGCAGCAATTCATGTTGTCCAACGATTATGTCATTATATTTTGTTTCATACGACCACTGTCATTGTCGTTGTGAATCTGTTTCAATACGTGTTGACACGACGTGTAATCGGCAGAAAGATTAGTAGATGGATAGTTATCCTCTAGGAATTTGACTTGGATTTTGTTTCTACGAAATATAAGAAGTCACTGGTATTTGTGGAACTTATCTTGGAACTTTCGGTCAAGTCAAGTGATGTTATGCACGCAAAATCACCGATTAGAGGAGATCTTTTTGTAATTTCATCTTTGGACCCCTAGTATGGAGATATACTAGTCTATCTCCATACTTTGAAGTGCCCTGCCTCTGCTTCTCGCGATGAGCGTCGACGTATACGCCATCAAGCGAAAAACTATCTCATTCTCGATGACACTTTATATCGTCGAGGTGTAGATTGCATCCTCTGCCAGTGTCTCACTCATGAAGAAGCAGAACTCGTGCTTAACGACTGCCACACTGGAGCATGTGGTTGTCATTTGTCTAGGTTGGCAACAGCCCAAAAGATTCTACGAGCAATTACTTTTGCTCGACATTGATCAAAGATTGCATTGAATCGGTCAAGAAGTGTCACTCGTGTCAGATCTTCTCTCGGAAGATGAGGGCACACCCCGCTCCCATGTTTCTCGTCATTACAGTTGGTCCCTTCACCAAGTGGGGGATTGATTATACTACATGCCACTCAGCCTCAGCCAGGGGGCATCGTTATATCATCGTAGTGGTAGACTACTTCACAAAGTGGGTCGAGGCTATGCCAACGTTCAAAGATGATGGCGAAACAACAACTCTCTTTATTTTTAACCAGATAATAGCAAAGTTTGACATCACAAAGAAGATTGTCACTAACCATGGTAGTCACTTTCAGAACAAAATGATGTTTGAGTTAACGTCAAAGCTTGGGTTGAGGCAAGAACACTCGTCACCTTACTACCCACAAGTGAATGGTCAGGTGGAAGTTGTGAATAAGTCTCTCAAGACCATTCTACAGCGAACGATCAATTCAGCCAAGTCAAATTGGCATTTGATGTTGTACTTGGCATTGTGGGCCTATCGAACGTCTGTGATGACTGCCACCGGTTTCTCACCTTTTCAACTCGTTTACGGGCTGGAAGCAGTCTTGCCAATAAAGTGCCAGATCCCATCTCGAAAGTTGGTAGTACAATTATTGTCAAACACCTAACTGCTTGAGGAACGCTTATTATATCTTGAGCAGCGACATGATGCAGCGTTGGGTAACGAGGCTCACAAGCAAATAGTCAAGTGTCAGTGTGATCAGTCTGTTCGTCCTCAGATTTTCTCCGAAGGCGACCTTGTCCTGGTCTATGACCAAGATAAGGATCCCCTGAGGGCAGGCAAGTTCAAACCCATGTGGTTTGGACCTTTCATCATGAAGGAAGTACTAAAGAAGGGCGCTTCTCGTCTGGTTGACTTTGAAGGGAACGCTTTAGCGGAGACTAGAAATGGGCTCTACCTCAAGAAGTATTACTCGTAGGTGGGTCGCCTTGGGTGACTTCTTGTACATATCTATAGTTCTTATACAGTTAGTTTGTTTTATCTTTTTGTTTTATGGACGTGTCGTTATTGATGTCATCTTTTTCACCGTGGCAAATGTCAAGTGAATTAGAGGTGTGTGTTGGGTTTGCAGACGACGCTAGTCGTCACACTTGGAGGCTTGCTTCCGCAGCTTAGGTGATCTTCACACCTCAGGGCCAGTTGTTATCTTCTCGAGGTATCTGTTTAGGTGACGCCACAAACAATGTCATCGAATACAACACAGTAATAGAGTTACTTCGTGATGTTTTGTCACATGGTATCTCTCACCTCCAGGTCTACTAAGATGCTCAGCTGGTTGTGTCCCAGTTAAATGGGGCTTACCGTGTTTATGATCCTACTCTACACCGACGGTTCCTTAGGGTACGTCTCTTAGAACGTTGTTTTGATTACATTACGTATATCCATGTTCCTAGGAGATTAAATCAAATCACAGATACTCTAGTTAATCATGTATTAGATTGGCATATTGCACACACATGAAAGAAGCACACACATACACATGTACCTACATTGTAAAAATGTGATCCATAAGACATAAAAGATGTAAATACGCATACATATATATCAAAAGTCTCAGAGTACATAGGTGGGCGCAAGCACCTCAAAAAATAATATGTCTGGTATACATCGCGGGGCTTATACCCTCAAAAATATACAAAAGAGACATCGACACGTAAGTAGTCCACCCTAGCTAAGCACAGGGCATGTTGGCCTTGCCATAGTGAACGACAGTGTTTGCCAAACATCGAAAACGTTGGACCCAGGTTCGTGGCACCCCAACTACATGAGGCTGCATAGATGGCAGAAGATCCTCGATCTCGGCCATGGGCATTGTACGAGTGGGCGCGGTGAGGTTCCGCTCCACCCATCTCAACACTCTCTCGGCCTCTCCAGCTAGAGGTCCCCCTGTTGTTGCTACTGGTCCGACAACCACTGTTGGTGCTGCCTCTGGTCGAGGACGTCGCCTGCTCCTTGCAAAATCTGTTGCACGCATTGGTCCTGCATCTGTACATAACAAATACATAGTTGTCAAACACTCTTGTACACATAAAAATGATATATATATAAAGAAAATAAAAATGAAAAAAATTAAATAAAAAAATTAAAAAAAAAAACTTTTAAAAGCAAACGTACCTATCTCTCCTTGCTCTGCTCCGAAAGGTAGAGGCATGTCAAGGTCCCTAGAGAAGTTTATCCCAACATAAGGGTAGTCCTTTATAATCGAAATCTGTTGAGACCACAAGTCAAAGAAAGTACCGTCGAAGACCTCTATGGTCCTCCCTCCCCCTAGTCGTGGCAGCAACGTTGCCCATCTACACACTGCTGGGAGCAAGGCCACATGCCCTCGCACTATCTCTCGTGGACTAAGACTAGGCACCCTCTCGAAGAAGCACGAGCACAAAATGGTCCCAAATCCGAAGTTTTTGTTACTTCGCCCGCGACACTCAATGAGTTGTCTCTTCATGCAGTCTAGCATGGTCGTACTCCAGTCGAATATTCGTGCATTTAAGCACTGCACCGCACAATGCATGTGCGCCCGAGAAGCCTAATGTAAGGTCGCGGATCCAGTGATCCACCCAATAATGAGTAAAATTATCACTTTCAGTGATAGGTTGGTGATCTCGTGGATTGGCACCTGAGAACCTACTTTCTCAGTGTCGGCCTTGCAATGTAGTTCAATCAACTCAGCAATGATGTGGGGTTCGAGGAGAAAAGCACGCAAGTTGACTGGTTCACCTCTCCTCGAGAGGCCAGTCAGAAAGTAAATGTCTTTAATCGTTGGAGTCAACAACTGCCCCTCAAGCATGAATGCCTCAATGTCGGGGTGCCAATAGTCCACCAAGGCATTAAGCAACCTGAGTTATGCCCTCATGAATGGACACCGAAAGAACTTCCACAAACCGCATTGTCTCAATGTGGCCATAGCTGCATGGTCCTCATCGACCAAGATATCTATGTCTTTGTGCTCCCTCTCTCTCCAGTTGACATACATCCTGTCAAATGACAAGTTCAAATGGGAGTTAACTCTTGTACTTTCAATTTTTCCATGTTCTTGAGGGTGTACGCGGGTTGTATTGGGCACAGTCGCGTATGCACTCGAGCAGATTGTTTTCTGCTCGTGGGCATACGCGAGTTGTCCTTGGACAGCCCACGTACAAGTAGGGTTGCCCCCTTTTAGGAGTGCACGCCCCCCCAAAACTAAAATAAATGCAAAAGGGAGGTATTGAAATGCAAGAGGGGTTGATTTGTACTTATTTGGTTCGAGCGTAAGTTTGTTTCGTCCTCTGAAGCTCCCGAAATCAACTCATACCTGGCATTTGGCCCTCTTAGTTGCTATTTTTGCCAAGCCATCACTGAGTAGTCTTCTTAAAAAACATATTTTTGAAGATGTACGCGCCCTGCACCACTAATGTTC
>ML783873.1:363665-407104 GCA_009831015.1 Picea engelmannii | reverse complement strand
TTAGAAATTAGTAAGGTATCTGTGGTAGCAATTTCAGCTTCTGGGTCATCTTAAATTTGTAGATACACCCTGTGGAAGATAGGGTATCTGACTAGTCCTATTGACTAGTCTAAAGCAGGTGTTCCGGGTAAAACAATCATAAATTATTCCTAGTGTATCCAAATTGAGTGAGACCAGTTGCATTGGATAGTGGACAACCGATAGTATTTCTGGTACGAGTTTCAGAATTTTATATCAATTATTTTGTGTGGGGCATGCTATACAAGTGAAATCTCTTGGAAAGGCCAAAATCAGCAAGTTGCGGGGAAGTTACCATAAATTCCACTTGGCACATCCAATTTCTATCAGAGCTGTGGCATTGAAGAAAAGAAATATCAAAGACCTACAAAAAATAAAAGTTCATACTCAAAAGGGCCGAAATTTTGGAGATACAATAAAAGGAAGATTGTCTAGCAGAAAGGTTTCACAATAAATTTTGGAGATACAATAAATTTTTGAGTGAAATTCAAATCTAAGTTGTCATCAAGTATGTTGAGGATGGCTTCTACAATTTGCTTGGTCTAAAACATCGCTTGGGAATTCAGGGTTTAGGTTTCACTACAAGAGAAAGGTGTTTATGAAAGGAATGGTAATTATCCTTACTCATACATTTTCGAATCTCCTCACACTATGTGAAATAGGCAGGATTATAACCCTGGCTTATAGCCTGTCAAAATTTTAATCAGACCTCATAAAATATGGTTCTTAGATCTGACTCTATTTAATATATATGTAATTTTTATGTATTTTATTCAAGACTAAACAACTTGAAGTAAAATAATGTACTTGCAAAGTAAATGAATTATCAAAACAGATGGAAAAGCAAAATATAAAATAAAACAAAGAACAAATATGAAAAATCAGTATTTAAACAATGTCATAAGTGAGAAGAAATCGACAAATCTTTTATTAATATCAATATCGAGTTACAACTAAGAAGATCTCTTCAAGTCTCTGCAAAGACTTGGACCAATGTAATTCTTGGAAGTCCAAGATGTACTTGTGACTCATATATGGACATCCAATGTCAAAAATAAAGACCATGATATGAAACCAGGCTAAATCAATCAAAGTCACATGCGCACCATTATTTTGAATTCTACAAAACTAGCATTAATTAGCACTGAATGACCTCGGAACTTCCACCTAAAACCAAACAAACATTCAAAAAAAAGTAAATGACCTTGGAGCATATCACCAATCAATGTTTCCCAGTCTTTTCTTTGCCACCTTCAGAATAACCCTGTTGTCGACAAGATAATTCAGCTCTAATGAAAACTCGGAATGGAATGAATAGATAATAATCTCGCTTGAGGCCTAAGCATCCCTTATTAGAAGTTTTGATTCTCTATTTTCTCATGTCCTTCTTTGTCTTCCTCTCCTCCTTTTATATCCTTCTGAAGTAGTTAGGTAGTTTAACTACCTTTTTGCTTAAACTTTAATTAATTTATTTAAGAGAAGACAGTGTTATTTATTATAAGGGTAAAATATGCTTTAATCATAGCTGGGGTCCCACTAGGTATTTGTTTCCTCATTTCTCAAAAAATATCATATACATGTTGTTTGTCCCAAATAAAGTACCAAATCTCTAAAATAACAATGTCATGATACAAATTAAAAAAGGTGAGGATATTTCTTTTTGAAAAAATCTTCTTTATTTTCTACCTTCAGCCACATATAGTCTAAAATTGAGAAAGTCATCATAATGAGACTTTTTCTCCTAACTATTTATGGATGCATGTCACTAAAGGCAACTTCTCTTTTGCCACTTTCTTCTTTTGTTGATTGTTGTTTCTAATGTGCAGAGGATGATTGGGATGTCTCGATGCTACGAGAGGTAGCATATTTCTTTCCTTTATCCATCTGGACTTCATGGGGGGCACTCTATGACCATTAGGAGGAGAACAGGCCATGGAAGTAGTTGATATAATAAAAGGTGTTGTGTGAGGAGGTGGAGGAGGATTAATAGGCCATTAAGCGACACCAGAAAGATGGTTTACATGGTTGTTATCCCAACCATCATTCACTGGAAGCAGTTGATATAATAAAAGGTGTTGTGTGAGGAGGTGGAGGAGGATTAATAGGCCATTAAGCGACACCAGAAAGATGGTTTACATGGTTGTTATCCCAACCATCATTCACTGGTTGGACAAGAGGCTCGGGAAAGTCTGTGATGTTGAGGTGTCATTGTAGAGGTGCATTAGCAGGAGTTGTGGGCTGAGGTAAAGCAGGTTGTCCGCCAAGCTTCAAGTAACCAATTTGCACCAATTGATTAAATTCATCTGAATCGACATCAAAGTAGATAGAAAACCTTATGCTCTTGTGTTTCCCTTGTTGCCAAAATACATTAGGCATTATGCCTATTCTCCCTCTGTTACTTATGTTTCCTCTTACTCCCTCTTACTCCCTCTACTAAAGAAGCTCATCTAATTTATGATTATCCTTTCAATTAGTCCAAAATCTTTAGAGTATAATACAAGACAGAGCATAATAAACATCCATTACAAAAACTTGTTAAATATGATTTAATTATGGCTATGAGTATAGCATGATCATTCAAGCATAAAAGGGAGAAATGGAACAGGAATAGTGTATGACGGGGAAGAAAATCCAACACTTAACGAAGACCCATTTTCCATTTCACCTATCCATAATCTGAACTGAATATTCCTTTAAAACTTCTCTGATATGAACAGATTACAGTGCTTTTAAACATGAACAACGATAAGCATGAAAATGAAAATATATATGGTTGGAACAAATGATAAATGGAATATATCTTGTAAAAAGTGGTACAAAATGAAATTAATGGGCGAAAGTTCATGTTTAAAATTTAAACTCGGTCAATATCCGTCTTCATGTCTATTAGACTTGTTCACTTTTGTCATGACAGAACCAAGGTAATATCAAACAATCAGCATGTACAACTATTTTGAGAAAATATTCGAGCCATTTCTTATATTAATTACTATGCTCACAAACCACTATCATCACAATATGTGACATGCCCCAAAGTTTCCAAAATTGTATATGAACAGAGTTTGTAGTCACCAAATTAACATGCCAACTTAAAATATGCCAAGTTATCCAAGTATACCATAACACCATTTAAGAGATTTGGGAGGAGTATGATGGCCATAAATAACGGGTTTGCAACAGTGCCATCTAAACTTTAACTACTAAATATTTTTGAATGCTTCTTTAAATACTTCTCTGTGTGAAAAATTCAGCATCTCCTTTTATTACATAAAAAGGGAAAAACATGGAAATGAAATCATGTATGACTTGGATAATATGACAAAGGGGATATATTTATGAAAAATTATATATATACAATGTCAGAATAATGTGAAAGTTTATGTAAAACCATCTTAAAATTTCAACTCAACTGTCATTTCGCTATGTGTCTTTTAAACTTGTTCACATTGCCAAACCAATCGTTATTTATCTTTGACTAGGGCCGACTAAAACCTCCACATCATACTTAAACATCCAAAATGTTGTATGAATAAACCTAACACTGCCATACAAGGAAAAACAACACCCACTACTCCGGTATATGGATTGTGGTTTTAAAACATAGTAAAGATCAAGTATGCGAGTTGAAATGGAACACTAACCATATCAATGGGTTGTCCATATAAGGAAAACCAATGGAGGAAATTGATAGCACGCGACTAGAGGTTTATTTACTTCAGTTGGAATTATTTCGACAAACTGAGCTCAAAATGCATTCTTTCCACCAGCAAACCAAAAAGTTGACATCAATTAATAATTGAAACAAATTCAGGTTTGAACTCACATCATGTCTCTGCATGTGCTAACGATATCATTGATGGGTTGAACCCATTATTTCCTTACAACCCTCTTTTGTAGTAAAAATCTTCCAAGATATGTATAAAATATGTATAAAATATGGAAAATGATAATATGAACCTGATGGCAACAACAAGCACGCAAAAAGGATACAAAACCATAACAAACACTAAAATACACTGTGCTTAAACAATTTATGATTATTCAAACAATTTTTAATCTCTTCCAAGTGACCATCAATATTATACAACATATGAACAACATGAATAATGAACATCAGTGACACATAAGATATACACAGAGACAGACTTTCACGAGGAAACCCATAAAGGGAGAAAACCTCTTCTTCTTCGAATGATAAGCAATGTTTTAAGTTCTGTACATCATCTATGTTTGAGCACCAACTCAAAGTGAGGTAGTGTTTTAAGTTCTGTACATCATTTATGTTTGAGCACCAACTCAAAGTGAGGCTACTACCTCTGTTTTACAAGCTCCAACTTGTTGATAGCACCAAATCTCTAGTTTCTTTAGCACCCACTAGAAGGAAGCATCAACTCCCTGTGTTCCAGCACCAACTGGATAGAAACACCTACTTCCACTTATACAAGAACCAACTTGTATACAGAAACCAAGCACCACCCTGCCACCCTATTTTTCTAGCCACAACCAGATGAAAGCTCCAACTTTTAGTATTCAAGCACCAACTTGAATAACAGAGGACTACAGTACTCCCTAGCACCACCCTACCTCCCTGATTAAGAATAAATGATTGAATAACAAACAGCACAGGTGTCTCACTTCTTACCCCTTCTTCTCTGTTCTGCAATTCTTTTATTCTTCTATTTGTTCTGCAATTCTGCTCTACTTCAAATTGTTTTACAATTTTGCTCTTGCTTCTATGTTTTCAGCCTCTGTTTTATATTTCTGAGTTTCTACCTTTCTTATAGTTCAACTCCTTTTTCACTCAGAACAGCGAAAATCGCACAGTCATGGCACATACATTTTTATTCGCTCCAACCCCTTCAGTTACACCTCAAATCTCCTAGGACAAAAACGCCTTAGCAATTGAATCGCCAACCGTCCAAGAACCATAATTCAGTTCTACTAACTGAATCGTAACTGAACAATTAATCGTGAAGAGAAACAGTAGCCCTTCAATCAGATTCCAAATTAACCAGCACCATTGGATGAAATCCGCAAGATTTTGCATTTATCTCATATGCCCACTGGCTGTGACTAAGCGCTAAACAGAATTTGAATTTCGTGATTTTGCATTTCAGCATTCCTGTGATGAAGGGTCTCAACACTCCAAGTCGTGATAACTGAAACTCCGAAATGGAGCTTAGCACCGCTAGCTTCTTCCCCGCACGTGACCACCAGCGGTGACCACAGGCTGCGCCAAAAAGGCGCTTCGCGATTTTGCCGTGAGTCTCCTTGACTCCTCCAACACCCGGTATCCGAAATTCCGAAATGGAGCCAGATCAACGGTCCACGCTCTCCCTTGATCAACGACTCAGATTGAATCGCGGTTTCACGTTTCGCGATTTCAAAGGATAGAGCTCCTCCTTCCTTTGACTTTCTAGTCAACGAAAGTTAACCTCTCGCCACGTGTAGTCTGCATCCAACGGTCCACGACACTCGATCCAAGGGTTCAGATCAATCCTCGATAAGACAACCCAGATCATTTCGAGATATCGCATATCGCGAGTTCCCACACCATGCTCTGTTGACTCCTCCAATGTGCAAGTCAGCGAAATTCTAATCGCTCGCCACGTGTTCTCCTCGACGATGGACGGTCCTCCTGCTTTCGAGACTTTGTAAGCCTGCTTCATCTTGTACTTGAAGATCATGCTCCCTCTGGATCCAACGATGGTCAATCCTCGCGCTCAGATCCAACGTCTAAGATTTGTTCTCCTCTTTTGCACGTTCCTCCTATCTGTATTCAGATCTGACGGTGATCGGGAATTCTGAGTGGGTGATCCAACAATCACTATTGATCTTCATTGTTAATCTTGCCATGCCATCATCGCTGCATTGTTGATCGTGTTGATCTCGCCATCAATTCGTTGTATTGTTGATCGTGTTGATCTTGCCATCAATGACAAACACGCTGCCTGCATTTTCTATCTGTAAATATGCCAACATGGTCAACGTAGTGGACAACGCAAAGCCCATACGCCGCCACTATCATATCAAACCTAAAATCAAAAGTATAATGTGTCATTAGCTTTTGATACCAATTCCCCATATCAAATATGATGCATATTGATTGGCAACCTTCATAAATATCAACCAAACCAACAACCTATATCATAGTGCATGTGAATGTTGTTTATTCATAGGTTATCACCAATTGTATGTTAGATCGAATTTATTATGATGACAAACCTTGAATTATAACCAAACCATGTCTCATGCAAGTGCCTATAATATATATACTCTACATATTATGTTTACCATAGTTCTAATATCTCATGAATTGAGAAAGCTTATATGTTCATCAAAGGTAAAATGGCATGGACCTTTTCAAAATATGTATGCCTCGCAAGTCTATATACACCATTATATATATTTTGAGAAGAACAACCTGTTGACCCAATACTTGTTATACCAAACAAATTCCATGTTTTGCATGAGTATTGTATTGCAATACCTTAAGCTTTCAATTACATTGACTGTAGTGAGCATATAACCATGTAAAAGCAAAGGACCATAACTACATACATACCAAGCCAAACTGATCTCCAATAAATAACTTCTTTGATACCATGCTCAATGACGGCAATCCATAACAAAGCCATGCCATAATGCTAAGAAGGTAAACACTAAATAATTTTAGTGCTTTTCCTAGTGGACGCCACCTATTATAGTTATAAAAAAAAATAGTTTATAGGCTTCGCAACTCTTTGCGAGCTCTTGCAGTGGATGACAAAGCCTAAGTCAACAAAAGGCATTCACGCATCCATTTTTTTTGTTCAACTAAGTTTCTTCTAGTGGAAGGCAGCCACAATTTCTACTCAACCCTAAACTTCAAGTGGCACTAGCCCCTTCATTCGACAACATCTTTGCATGTGGAAGGCAATCACTACTCAAGTTTTCTCTTCTTGTGATAGGTTTTTCAACTCTCTTTTCAGTGACCTTGTTCAACAATGGCCCTTCAAGGAGGGCGACATGTGGGATGGCTATTATGGGCACTAAAGGGCTCACATGTGCTATAGTTTCTAGACAAGCCTACACAGCGACAATCCTGAGGCGTTTCAAGCAAAGGCAGTTAGTTACTCCAACACTTCCTCTCTATTTTTTAGAACGTCACACTAGTTATCCACTGGTATGTAGATTTTCTAAGGTACTATGAGGCTGCCCAACAGGTTTGTCTTTGACCTCTTGTTGGGCTCTAAGTTTCAATCTATGTGACCATCCTTCGTTATTGTTTTAGGACAGCAAACAGTCAAGTACTTTCTGCTCACAATTTTAAGTGTCCTTTTGAGGTTCCCTTGCAAGTGTTATATTTTCCCAATGTTAGCACATGCAATATACTCAAAACAAATAACACTACCTCCTAGATCTTACAACTTTAAATGTTGATTTACAATTCTAAGCATGCATGAAATGAAATGAACATCGATATTTTTGGTCAACATGACCCTGGATAACACCCCGCCCCGGGGAAAACCAGTGTGGAATGGAAGTATATATATGTGGAGAATAGAAGGTAGAATACAACAAGTACATGAAACAGATGAACCTGATACCTCAAGTTGCAACACAAGTCCAAGAGTGGAAGATGCGCCCAAGCAAGGTGCGCCCTCCTCAAATATTGCTCTATCCACTGAAATGAAGCGCCCTTGCTCCCTGAAGCTCTGATGGAGAAACCCTTACACCACAACATGCTCTTGTGTGTTGCCTCTCCACTGAAACTGTCCTCAAGGCAATCTGACTGCAAGACCTCCCTACTATAAGTGTGCCCTTCTCCAAGCAAGAACAACAACCACAAATAAGTTGGGCCCTAAGCCTTCATGAGCCCTCCATGAAAGGAGGCACCCAAGCTCTCCTCTCCCAATGCTTCCATTCTCATCCTCCTACCCTTTTCCAAACTCTCTTGGTGAGCATACAAGTGAATGAGTCTCGCATTGCCATATGCACCCCTCTTAAGGAAACGTAAGGAAACCTAAAAGTTGGGTGGATGAGATCATCTCATCTCATCTCTAATCAATGGTTGAGATCTCTCCAAAAGAATCTCAACTCAAAACCCACTTTACTCAAGTTTCCATAGTTTCACCTTATGTCCCTCAATTCACCCACAAAGTGAATTAATAATCATTTTAGGCTAAAATTATCAAATTTCACTTTTGACTTAAATCTCCCATGTCAAAGTGAAATTAGACATAAAGTACAAGGTACATAGTACAAAATATTTCCCACTTGTGTTTAAAGGTTCACAAACACAAGGGGACCACTTTCCAAGGTACCCAAATCTCAACACTCCCTCTTACCGAGGAAAGTGCCATATCCATGATTCGCGACTTAACACATGATTGATCTTAAGGGCTACATTGATTTGCGACTTAACACCTGATTGATCCATGATTTATATTTAAAGAACATGGAGGGTCATTTGTGGATGATCAATTACGAGAAACTCTCTTGCAAATCTCTCTCTAATGTTTCTCTTTTACATTAATAAATTGCTCCAAGTGGCCATGTTCACTAGGGTCGTGGATGTTTCCGCGTAGGGGTTTTACCACGTAAAAACATCAGTGTGGTGATCTTTGCTCTAGTTGTGTGAGTGGTTGGTTATTGAAGTGTTCATCATATGTTGGAATACATGTGTGTTGTCGAACATGGTATCAGAGCTATTGAAGTGTTATTTTTTCCCTACAGAAGATCAAGTTGCAGACATTTTCGCAAAGTCTCTTACACAGGCGAAGTTTTCCAAAGTTCCATCTATGGTAGGAGCTCAGGAAGTTGTCATCAAGGTGGGATAGGCTCTAATGCCTTCAATCTCCTATTGTGTCGCCTTTGCAAATCCTTCAATTCTATCCCAAGTTGTTCTTAAGGGAGGATGTTGGAATATAGAAACACTTAGGAGTTAGTTAAGATCCACTTGGTCTAATGTGTCATTAGGGAAAAGTGTGTTTCTTTAGTATGCATTAATATGCATTTGTAGTTAGGTAATCTGACGGTCACAATATGTGCTCAACATAGAGTAATCTGACGGATCATATTCTCCTTGATCTTAACAACTACATCGATCTGTGGTTTAACACTCTATTGGTACATGATCTCTATTTAAAGAGCATGGAAGGTCATTTGTCGATGATCGATTGTGAAAAACTCTTGTAAATCTCTCTGTAATAGTTTTCTTTTGCATTAATAAATTGCTCCAAGTGGCCACATTGGTTGGGGTCGTGGATGTTTCCCCATAGGGGTTTTACCACATAAAAACATCGATGTGTTGATCTTTAATCTAATTGTGTGAGCAATTACTGGTGGTGTTTGTCCTCTGCTGGAATACCCATGGTGTCAAACATCATATATGTAATCCTTTTATTATATTAAAAGAAAGGAGTATAAAAAAGATTTCATTGGAAAAAAAGTGTGCTCCTAGACATGAATATTGCTTCAAATAGTGGGAAAATCAACCTCTACACCCTACAAGGATTCAAAAAAGTATTCTTTGAGAGAGACTTGAAGCTAGTTATACATATCCTTGAAAGACAAGCAAGCAATAGAGTGTTTCAAAATGGTGGGGAGATCAACCTCTACACCCTACAAGGATTCAAAAAAGAGTTCTTTGAAGGAGACTTTGAAGCTAGTTATACATATCCTTAAAAAGATACAAGAGTGTCGTAACTAGATGCACAACTCAACGAATATGAAAACATCAAAATTTTGAATTTGGTGAACTTTGTTCCAATAAGGAGGACCATTGATTAAACAAAACAAAATCCAAACTGATAATGTTGGGGAATTCAAGGCTTTACTTTTCCTTATGAAATGTGTGCTTAACAAAGGGATTGTCAAGCTTCAGATTTTTAAGGATTATGCTCTCACTATAAATTGAATGCAGGAACTTCAGGTCCATAGCATTGGTTTATCTCCATTGACTAAGCAATTAAAGGACATTTCAAGGCATTTTCAAGGGGTATCCTTCAACCATGCCTACATGAAACTAGATTTTCAAGCAAATACCCTTTCTACAGATGGTTTAAAATTGATGGAAAATCAAATCGTTGAAGATGAATATCACAAGGGGCTATCAGGCTCCTCCAGGGCCACTAATGTTTTTGAGCTTTAATTTTTTCTCATGGTTAGGTTTCATTGTAATTTCTTGACAGGGTTTGATTTGGTTACTTGATAGGTGTTATGATGAAATGTAATGCATGTCCTTAAGACAAACTTTCACAATTGTGCATCATGCACCAAGTTGAATGTATTTTTAATTCTCCCTAAATAAATAAAAAATATGTGACGACCACCGATAAAATGGTACTTTCTGGCAAATTTAACCATTTTAAGAGGCTCACACTCTAAAAGAATCCCAATTCTGGAGAGGCTAAAGTAAGAAAGAGAATCAATCACAAAAGAACCTCAACACAATTCAAAACAAACACACCAAATCCTCACAACAAAGTAAAGACACGAAGAATATTAAAAAAAAATCAATTTATCGTGAACAAGCATTTATGTTATACCTTAGGTCCAACCCAAGCTAGAATGATGGAAAGGATGACCCCTAGGGAAAATAAATGCACTCAAGGATAAAAATGTACTTGATTTTTATATACGAGGTCTTGTGGTTGGACTCTCACATTTAAGCAAAGCACTATAGCTTCCAATTATATCCCACTCGTTTAAAACAAGTTCAAATTTGAGAGATAGCAAGCTTTATACACTCGAAGGAGAGACGAACTCTAGTTGAAGAGCCAACAATAGATTGTAATTTGAATGGTTTGGCAAAGAGTTGAGTTGAGATTACACTTTGAATTGTTTGGTAAGGGTGGCAAAAAGACACTCCTAGTCAACCAAAGGAAAATAAATGTACTCTTGGTCATGTCCATAAATAAAGGATAATTTGATATAGATGCGATTGTACAATAAAAATTTTCAAGCAATGATGATGATGGGGCAAACAAGAAAGGCATATTTCAATCATTTGTAGTTCACACAGAACATCATAAATGTTATTGACTTGGAAGGCACAACTACTATTTTAGAAATTGAGGAAAGATTATATAGAGGGCTCAAGAACATGCAAAACTAACTTATCAACCCAAATTTCCAATCAAGATAAATCATCGAGGAAAGAATTGAACCCTAAAAATGGTACCCTAAAAATGGAATGTGTTTGAAGTGTACTAAAGTCATTAGAAGGATAGGATTGGGGTTAATCTGTGATACACATTTTAAAAAATGTTAGAATTATAGCATGTGGAAGAGTGGTCTAGTGGCAAGCAACATGGTGATCAAGTCACTATGGGGACCAAGGCTCAAACGCCCCTTAGAGCAAGGAAAATTTCAAACATCCATACTTAAAGTGTGTAGAAACCTTTGCATGTCATACTAATTCTTAAAATAAGAACCATAAATGTTTTGAAATATTTTTGTAAAAATATTCAAATTTCTAACGATTTTATATAATTTCTAGAAATTTTTGGCCATTTATAAAGTAAAAACCTATTATCGTTCAGAGTTTGGGTGAATCATTTTAGGAAAAAATGGAAATTGATGAATCTTTTTTGGAAGAAAAAATGGAAAATTAGCCCATGGGCAAAATTTATCCCCTAAAATTTTCCTTGCCCAAGAGATGACTAAGTGCAAGGCTTAGTTGATTTTGAGGGTGAGGGCATAGCCAAAGGGATCGTTGTAAGTTAGGGTTCTCAAGTCATATTTTAATTAAAAAAAATAGAATTATAGACCATGGGATTGTGGTCTAATGACAAGCAACAAGGTGATCGAGCTAATGTAGAGACCTAAGTTCAAAAACCCTCATAAGGAGGTTGATGAGACCAAGCGCAAGCATGGAAGATTGACATCATAGAAACACCCCTCATGGCATAACCACATAGCGAAAGGGAACATTGTACATTTCATAATTACAAAGCATATATGTGCAAATTAGACAAAATATGAAATTTTAAGAACACTTGAATCAAAATCTCTACAATCTAAACATTTAGATGACAAATATCATCATAAAATTGTGAACCATAATTATAAGCATCAACATATAAAGCAAAGATGGAAAATTCATCACTCAAACTTCAAAACATAATGATATTTGAAAATTCATTGTTTCATGAATCATATAAATATTTGATTATGATATAAGCATAAATGATTCATAACCATATGTCAAAATGTCAAAATTACCAAAGTCAAGCTTATTTGGGAAGCAACAAAGTCTTCATAATCATCATCATTTTCTCAAACCTCCACATCCTTCAATGCAACATTATCTAATGGTCCCCAGTGGATCATAAGAAGCACTGCCAAAACTTTGGCCAAAAGAACTACTGAAAGGAGCACGATCACCAACAAAAGAAGCAATAGAATCCCTTGTCACTAACCCAACAACTTTGTCCCATCCTCGAATGAAAAGGGCCACAGAATACTCCATTGAGAGGTTTGTCATCAAACAATTAGGGGTATCCAAGCCCCCATCTTCGAGATTCACATCCGACAAATTTTAAGACTCATCTCAATAATCGTCTTTTGATCAAGAGATCAAGCAAAGATTTGTGTGAATCTAAACAAGATCTCGACTTTGTTGATGCAAATCGATTTTTCTTTAAACAATGGACACACAACCCAAAAGAGCTCCAATTTCTTTTTGCTATTTAGCGTTGACAACCTGTGAAGGAACTCCAATCAAAGCCTCTGCACTTCAAATACTTCAAAACCATAATATGACTGCCATGCGAAAGGATTCACAGAGCCCCTGTAAAAACGCCCATTTACATTTCCAAATACATTTTTTCCTGTGACAAATGCAACACACTAGTTCTTTAGCATTGAGAGCTCCATCGAGTTTTTCAAAAATGATGCTCAACAATAAGACACTCCATGATTTTTAAAAGATAATATTTGTTGAAACCTTGAAAAGGGAGGAGAAAGAAAAACAAAATCAAGTTATATGTGACGAAGCATGAAAGGAAAATTGTTCAATCCTGCAATGTTGAAATGGGTAGAACAATTAGGGATTCAAATAGCATTGTTCAACTGATGATTTTTTCCATTGCTCTAATTTTTGTACTACTCCATGTGAATAAAAAACATGGCAACGTATCTACCAAACCTAGGGGCTTTCTTGCCATTAAACAAAATAATTGCAAGAAACAAATTATGGAAGAAAGAAGAATGCCTCTTTCGACCCAAAATTGCACTCCTTCAAACTATATTTTATGGGACAATCTAATCGAAGCAACTAAATGACCAAGTCCAAAGCGATATGCAATTAGATGTTGTCAATTTTGACAAAATTTATAAAAAATAAGTGTCTAAATACAACATAGATAAAAATACAAATAAAAGTTTGTATGCAATATAAAAGATATATAGATATAATTTTCTTTATGTGTTTTTTCTTCATAAATATATAATATGAAAGTTTTGTCCAATATATACCCATCCAAAACCCATAGAGTTATGAGTATGGATCCCATGCAAATATAAATCATATTGATAGGGGATGAATACAATGAGGAGCCCAAACTTGTTAAAATAGCGTTTATCTTGCCCAAATACGTAAAATAAACAACAAACGAATCCATGTGAATCCAAAGAAGAGTGCAAACTAGTAAGAATAGCTTTTACACTATATCAAACATGTAATATAAACAACACAACCTGATATCCTCCATCCCTATTCATTGCAAAATTGATAACACAACCTGCTTGTTGTTTTTGTTGGTGGTAATTCACTTTCACTAGAGAATCCAATGCCTTGAAGGACAAGATCAATCTACATACACTTTACTAAAATCAAAAGAAGGTTGATAATCCCTTGGAAGCAGCGGAGAGAAAAATTTGAATTCTATGTAAACTATATTAACATGATAAGGCACTTCAATGAATGAAGAAACAAGGAAAGTTGGGTGAGCCTATAGGCATCATGAAGATAAAAGTAGACCATTTAATAATCCCAAGTAGGATAGGAAAACTACCATCATAATAAAGCAAGTGAAGTAAATGTAGGGCCTCTTTAAGGATGAAGATGGGGAAGTTTGGAAAAACACATTGTGGCATATCTGAATCTAAGTCAAAGATCAATGTTTCCTAGCCTCGTAGGTTAGCTCAATCAATTCAAATGCACCATTTCAAGGTGAAGTTCATCGTGAAGTTCACAACTCTACTTTCGTTGAGGTTGGATCCCAACCAAGTCCTGCTAAGTTCCCAGTAGCTATTGTGGTTGGCAACTRAGTCCCYCGCAATCCAGATATTCCCARATAGAAGGGGAGTCCTACGAGGTTTTGCTCTGAGAAGAATTTGGTGAGCCTCTACTCAAACTCAAAGAGACACTCCAGGGTGCTTTGGTCACGAGTGGCATGCCTTGGAATCTCTACATAGAAATGACACAYTGATGTTGTAGAAATAATTGTTGCATCTTGTGCAAGCTCAAGGAGTTCCAACAAGGGATTAAGCGATTTGGGCATGAGGTTGTTAAAGTTAAATGTTGTGWGATGAATTCCACCATTCAATGGAATCATTGACAAGAAGATTGTGACAAAAACTTAGAGCAAAAAATAGGGCAAGAGACTAGTGTGCAATAGAAGCTACAAACCAACTACTAAAGCTCAAAGAATTGGAGATAGAGGTCACCACCTTCACATGAAAATTTATCAAATTTATCACTGGAAGTACCTAGTGCTAGCATCTCAAATTGGTTCTCTGCAATCTCTAGTTGGTAGAATCTTAGGCACCCCTGGGAAGTGGTTTCATCCCCTCCCCTTCAACTTATGTGTTTGTTGGGGACTCATGCCCTAGCCAATGACAAGGATTTGAACATCTTGTGATCTCCCAAACTAGAATTAGTGGATACTACAAGAAACGTTAGCCTTAAAGATCAAATTGATGTGGAAATGCCCTGAAGATACAGTTCCAGACACTTAGGTGGGCTTGAAAGTTGACACCCTTCAAGGGCATAATTTCTGATTTATTTTCCATATGTGTCATGTTTTGTCAAGTCATTTTGTTATAGTCCACTATGGCCCGACTCAAAAAACAATTGTATTAAAACATTATCTGGCTCATCCGTAGCTTTTTGAAATTCAAAATTTATCCATTATTGTGAAAAAAATAACCCACAACAAAAAATAATTGAGCAAAAATATTAGTGACCCTGCGCTACTTTCTAAGGTAAAAGGAGTTAAACAAGGGAAAACCTTCTTATATCTCGATGTCAAATATGGCAACATCTTATCTACACAAATACCATAATGGTCTAGATCCAAATAGTTTGTTGTTTGTCAACCATGGCACCCTAACATGTACCCGATTTTAGAAATTTCTCCATCACTCGTGGAACAAATAGTACTTGGCCTCTTCCTTAACCTAGGCAACAAATAGTACATGGCCTCTTCTTTAACCTAGGCAACAAATAGTACTTGACCTCTTCCTTAACTTAGGCAACAAATAGTACTTGGCCTCTTCCTTAGCCTAGGCAGCACATATCACCAAGATCAAAGCAACAATGGGGCCAATAAAGACAATATTACCCCTACAACAACTTCTACCGTTGTCTTCCAATTATGCTCTTCCTTAACCTAGGCAACACATATCACCAAGATCAAAGCAACAATGGGGCCAATAAAGACAATATTACCCCTACAACAACTTATAATAAACATAATTAAATGGTGTTGTCTAGTTGTTCTACGAAATAGCTTTTTTCCCCAGAATCCGACGATATAAATTTACACAAATCACTATTTTCTGTTGTTCAAAATCCATTTCTGAATGCAAAAATGGATTCAGCACGCTGAAAAACCCTGATACACTTGGAATATACAAATATAATCACTTAAATCAACGAATCTAACAATTTCTCGCCGAATTTCGAGCAAATGTCCCTAAAAGAAATAGTCATTTTATAGAATGTTTAGCCTACGACTAATTAAAGTATTTCTCTATAGGTGACTACCATGCCATTGTCTTCCAATTATAAGCATAATATATATATATATATGGGTGTGTGTGTGTGTGTGTGTGTGTGTGTGTGTGGATTCAAATAAATGAAGACAGAACTTCGTGCTCAAAAGCATTACAGGTTTATTGTAATGATCTTGTAAAATCCTACAGGATGAAGAAGACAATACTACATGATATGAAGTATACAGATATACTATATCACAGGTATACACCATGAGGTGTATCTACAAAATGTAATTTTGATTATCATAATGAAAATTACGGTTTTTTCCGAGGAAAAAAAATATATATATGGATTCAAATACTATGTCATTCTTTTACAAAACTTTAAATAACATCCACCTAAATAACAAATAAAAAATTTGTACTATCATATCATCAATGCAATTGTATCATCTATCTCTTATTTCTATATAGAAACTTATAATGGGGTATTATCAAAGGAAACGGCTTGCATATGTAGCCCAAATACCACCATATTTTGTAGCTATAATATCAACGCTCCATAAGAAAAATTGTGCGCAAGGAAATAAATAACTTATTGCTAAGGTTCCAATTATGTGCTTTGATTCAAAACTACAACAAGCTCTAAGTTTACTTAGTTGTTTAAGCCATGTTTAGCTCCACTTCTAAAGGCCTTAGTGCCTACCACTACCTTTGCTCTCAATGCACTCAACTTTACCAATTTTTGCAAATATATCTTCAAACGAAATATAAAATCTTCAAAAGGGACATAATAGGATAGTTACGAATCAATTTCAACTCTTGGACTAGTAGATATATCTCACTAGCAAGAAGGATTTTGTTAATCGAATTAATCTTATCAATAAATCATGTGTTCCAAAGTTACGTCCTCGACATTAGCAAAAGGCAAACTTGAAAAACTATATGGTAAGGAGCAAAATTAGAAAAGAAGTGGTAACCCTTATAACTTGGAAGAAAGCACCCAAGCCAGGAAGGGCACACATTAGAACATTGGATTTAGTCAAATTCTAATAAAGATAACTAAACATACTAGCCAACTTAAAGACAAAGTTTTTGAGAAAATAGTACAACAATGTCACCAACAAAACAATGATAAAAGTGACAACTAAATCAATTCTTGAGCATCCAGAATTCAATAGTCAATAAGAAACTCTTCTGGATAAATATCTCTTTAAGGAAACTCCAAGGATTAGTTCAAATGATCATGAGCCAAACATGAGATCTATCCCCAATTTGGGGAGGTTACAAGTTTGACACTCATCTCCTGAAGGTGAGGTGTTGGAACTTACAAACCCACAAATTACCCTAGTTACCCCTTGTTGACAAAAGTGAAGTGTCCAACGATTACTTGCACTTGGGTATAAGAAAAAAAATATATCTCTTGAAGGATGTAGAATAAAAAATATATATCCCTTGAAGGACATAGAATATGGATACACAGCTAAATTCGAAGATGACTCGTGGTGGTGCCATCCCCCTTTGAGGAACATCCTTGAGCTAGAGACAACAAAGAAAGGTCTACTTTCTACTAACTAGAAAAGAGCCAAAGATCACGAGACTCTCCAAGAGCATGAAGGAACAAAAAGCCAAGTGCAAGGGACCAATGGAAAATGTTGGACAATTCGCCAAACCCTTTGAATAAACTAAAACCTTAAGCATAAAACTAGAGAAGAGAAGAATTTTGTAAGAAAAGAGGCAAGATTAGGTTGTGTTTTTTGGGGGCAAATAAATATAATTTCCATAAAACAAGATTGATATATACAAGATTTTGTCATACATTCCATTGTGCTTAATTGATCCATTGTCTAATATTCAACAATTGATGCCATACTAGGTAAATCAAATTCAAAGTCAAATATTCAACCATTGCCTCCTTAACTAGATCTTCTAGAAAAATGTTCCATCTATATGACTACTATTGAAAAGGAAGCCAATAGACACAAAAATACAGCCTTAAGTACCATTTTGGCCAATTTGCAAGGATTGAGGAGGCTAATTGGCCCTTTAACTAAAATCAAAAAGAGATCGATGGTTTCAACATTCAAGAGGAAGATTGGGAATTCTTACCTAGATTGGAATTGATGATAATGATTTTCTATGCTTGTTGAACCTTTAGTTGCAATGCCTTCATAAAAGGGATAACTTTAACCATAAAAACAAGGACTATTGACTAACTTTAACCATAAAATAAGGGTCATCAACTAACTTTACCCACAAAACTAGGGCCATCGACTAACTTTACCCATAAAACGAGAGGCCATGGCCAACAACTAATGTTTTGTCCATTACAAAGAAAAATACTAAGATTAAAAAAACCTTTGGCACATATGGATTCCAATAAAGAACCTTGATATTCGAAGAACTAAACCTACAAATCTTTCAAAATTGTCCATAAGCCACTAAATCAAAAGATCTTTCCATGCTTCAAGAAACAATCTTCTATATCCTTTACACATGAGGATTCAAGCTTCAAAATTGAAACTAACAAAACCTTTTTGATGCAAAAGGACATGATAAAGTGCTTTCCCAAGAGCAGAAGAAAATCCTTAAAAGAGAACCTTAAAATAGGTTGAGCCTTTCGAAGGGGGGAGCCTTTGACACAAAAGAGATTAAAGGTGTTGTTGAGTGGAGTTCACAAGCTCAACCCACACAAAATTGATAAAGGAAGATGCAACACCTTCTTTTTTAGAGTGTCCAAATGAAGGGAATGTCAAACTCGAAGTTGTTGAGACACCATTGATACATACAAAAGACCCCTACAAAACAATGACTGCAAAGAAAGGCTACTTGTCGTGGCAAACTAGGGAAAAACCCTAGCTGCAAACAAAGACCTCTTACACAAATATTAGTCTCCCTCAAGTTCATAATCATTTAGTTCCAATATTAAGTTGTGTTAAGGCCTTGGAAGAAAAAGCAATTATTCAATAGAAGAAGGGTGCAAAAAGATTCTATTAAAGAAGGGGTGGCAGGTGCAAGGGGGATTATATTTGATCCAGAGGGGAGAATGAAATCAACATTTTCCTAGGGATTAGGAACATCTACAAACAACCAAGTCGAGACCTATCCTTTGTTTCAAGGCCACCTTCTAACAAAGGACTCCAACATAAATCCGTTGAACATTATCGAAGACTCGAGTGTCATCACCAAATCAATGGTTTTGAATTCAACTCCAAAAGACAATAAGCTAGCCTCAATGATCACAAGAATCAACAAGGCAATTAAAACTCTGAGCGAGATCTCATTCTACCAAGTTTTGAGACAACACAATTCTCAGGTTGATCAGTTAGCTAATGTAACTACCTCTCTCTTGCAAGGGGTCATGGCAAAAAATGGGGGGCATTATTATTGTCACATCCCCAAGTTCACAAGCCACTTGAATCACAAGACACACCGCACCCTCATTAATCAACACATTTCAACAAATCTTATTTGAGTTTTCAAGTGTCGGGAAAGGACTAGCAAGGATGCGACCTCGTCCTAGCTAAATGCGAGAATTAATTGCCATCCAACCTTTTGATTCCCTCTTTATGGCTTCTCTGTGGCGAGGTGAGGAAATGGACAAGGACATGGGTTGGATTTTGATGCAACTCTAGA
This sequence comes from Picea engelmannii, assembly GCA_009831015.1. NCBI lineage: Eukaryota > Viridiplantae > Streptophyta > Pinopsida > Pinales > Pinaceae > Picea > Picea engelmannii. The sequence goes on along the minus strand of ML783873.1, from coordinate 387,520 downwards.
ATCCCAATCAAACCCGAGCTAACCTAGTAAGAGCTTACATGTTTCTTTGGCTGGTGCATTGGAATTTTGGTCCTTGGGTTGCAATTTATGGGTTTCTTCAGTGATTAATAATTGGAGTTCTATGGTCGTTGGAATGTATCTGCATTTCAATATTTGGAGTTTGGTTTTCGATTCTATTTTAGGGCATCATCTTCCTCTGTTACCCTATCAAGTCCATCTCTTTGGCTCATGATATGGTACTTCGATTATGTTTGGGATTGGATCCTTGGGAATTCTCAGTTCAGGTAACAAAAAAGATATGAAAGTACATTGTCTTAGTGGCTTTTCTTCTTGGCCTGTAGTGTTTAGAACCCACTTTGTGTGTTCGAAATAGTTATGGTCAGTTTGGCTTCCATTCAATTCTACCACCCATAGTTATTCTCGTTGTGGATTTAGAATTTATGGATTCCAAGCACTTAGAGGAGGTTTGAAGAACTCTTTGACAACATGAAGAGACTATTCAAAGTAACAAAACATCCCTCTTTTCGATGACCTCTAAGGTCCATGAAAATAAACATCAATGTGCTTCTCATAGTGCAACAATTGTGAATCTCCTACTCCAGCAAAGACATAAATTAGATGTTGAAGCAAAGTGCAGTGTGCTCAAGAATCTAGTTCTAAATCTTCGAAAAGATTCCCTCTCCACTGCCTCAAACCATCGAGATGTCAATCAACTCGACTCGTGCTAACTTTAAAGAGGAGGTGAAAGTTCATCAAATGAAAGAGGACATGGATGTTAATCAATAGATTTCCCTCCCCTCTAATGCAAGAGGGGAAAGGCCACTAGTCATCATGTCTTCCAATCTCATCTTTATGTTTTTTAAAGTTATTAGAATACTAAGTGTTTTTACCAACTAGTTTACTTGCACAAATAGTTGGGATGTAATAACTATAGAGATCTGCAAACTCTCTTATGTGGCTTGTGAGAGTTGCCAACTCTAGTTGAAACTCTATATCAATAGTTTTTGTATGCTTGCTTAGCTTTGCTACAACCTTTTTAATATAATATTCCCCAGTCTCCCTTTAAAAAAAAGCCTATCGAGGAAAAGGATGTCAATAGAGACAACTGAAAAATGTAGACTCTAAAACTATGGCCAAGAATAGCAACATTCGATTGGGCCATAAATAAATAGTCATAACCTCTCCAAGGTCGCATTGGGGAAGCAAGGATACCAAAGGGCTCATAAGGTGCAATATTGTCTCAGGCAAGATATTCACATCCTAAATCATTATCAATTTACAGAATATGTGTGCTGTCCTTGAAGCACACAATGGGATTGCCAACCTCCAAATCATGAAATGATAATGGAATTACCAAAGGAATGCCCAAGACAAATCACTACAAAACAAAGAAATTGATATCAAGCATATGTACAAACCTTATTTTCTAGAATATGTGTATTACCAAATATACCATATCTTTCAAAAAGAATAATATGAGTCAAGGCATATATGAATAAGAATAACATAAGCTATTATGGAAATGATGCATTCCAATTAGCAAAATGAAAAAGAAAAGACAAGAATTTCAAAGGACAAGCCCGAGGGAACCACATAAGCTCATGTTGGAAACATTATTTGCCTCAAGATGGAAGGATAAATATTAATTTATATGGGATTGTTAAACAAAACCCAATATAAGCAAGTGCTTAAAGGGTAGCCTGGAATAGCCTCGAGACAAACCTGGCAACATATACCTAGGGTTGGGGAATACAACCAAGCAAATATGATTAGGTTGGTGAGGGGCTAAAAAAGTAATCTTTGAAGGAGACCTAAAATTAATTATACATATCCTTAAAAATATATATAGGGAATATAGTGTGGTAATTGGTTGAACAAGGCAAATGGGATCTAAGAAGACATCAAAAATTTGGATTTGGCCAACTTTGTTCACTTGAGGGGGCATTTTAATTTAATGGTTAACCTCCTGAAAGTTAACCATCTTAAGAGCTAACACTTCCATAGAATCCCATTTATGAAAAGGTTGAAAGTAGAAGCAAAATGGCCAAAATCTACATACTCTTTGAAGCAAACACCACAGGGACACTATTCGATGTACAATAAAAATGTGATTAAGAATTTTAAATTAATAAATTAAAGAAATATTTTTCTTGGTGCAATAAAGGAGCATTTAGACTCACACATAAGTAGAACCTTCCCTTGAACAATGCAAAGGATGATGTTGCAAGGGATGGAAAGGATTACGTTGAGAGTTAGAAGATAATAAATGCACTCAATTCTAATTTTCATTATTAATTATGTAACCCATCATAGGTGGTAAAAACTAGCATTGCTTACGTCCATCAATGCACTGGAATTTATAAGAGATCGGATGGTGCAATAAAACCTTATCAAGTAATGATTATACTGGTAAGGCAAAAGGAACACAAATTTCAATATTTTGCACTTCATACAAAATATCACAAGTGTTATCAATGCACTCAACTAGTTTTGGTTAACTATATTCAAGAAGGTGAAATGAGTACTTTAGAAACTCGAGCAAAAGAACATAAACACTCTAAACCATGATTATAACATGGCATAATAATCGAGGAAAGAAATCGAAACAAAGACTCTAGAGATAGTATACTCTAGAAATGGAATGTATTGAAGGTAAGGCTACACAAACTAAATGTGATATCAAATCAAAAGAGTGATGGGGGTGTTGTCTCAACCATCCCAAATCTAGGATCCATGTGTGCAACAATACAGGTCTTTATAAAATTATATATCTATAAGTTATAAATATGCAAAATTATCCGTAATTAAGAGTACCAAAAAAATTAAATCATATTTCAAATTATCACCATTTTAAACAACAAATATCTTCATAGACTCAAAAGTCAAAATTAAAAGCATTCACATATAAAGCAAAAATGGAAGAATTTATTATTCAAACTCCAATATATAATGATATTATAAAATTAAATGTTTCATTAATCATGTTAACATCTAATAATATGATATTAATATATCATGCATGATTCATCACCATTAAAACAACTACTAAGCTTACCTAGAAAGCTCCAAAGTGTAGTGATTATCATAATCACAATCTCCACCCTCCACAACGTCCAATAGAACATTATCTAATCTAATCAATCAATGATCCAAAAAAGCATTGCCAAAACCTTGGAAATTAATATGTCATGAATGATTAATAATCATTAAAACAAAAACTAAGCTTATCTAGAATGTGCTCCAAGCACTAGTAATCCTCGTAATGATAAAATCCACCATCCATGACCTCTAATAGAACATTATCTAATACACTCTACAAATTATCCAAAAACGCACTATCAAAACAATAGAAAAAAAAGCTACCAATGGCACCATGGTCACCAACAAAAGCAAAATAACCAAAACAAACCCCAACAATCCTATTTCATCTTCATATGGATAGATTCGCAAAAAGATTCTAGTGAGAGGTTAGCAATCAAGCATTTAAGGGGCATCCAAGTCCCCCCATATTTTATATTTGTTGCATAAGCTTTAATGGGTGTCCATCTCAATAATATTCCTTCAATCAAGAGTTCAAACATCAATTTGTATGCATGTAGTCAAGATCTTTTACCTTTGCTTATGCAAATCTATTTATTTTTACATAGTGGGCAAGCATGCTTCCTCTCCATATGGATGGGTATCTAAGTCCTCATATTTGAGATTCACATCGCAACTTTGAAGGTCCATATCAATAAACTTCCTTCAATTGAGAGGTCAAGCAAAGACTTCAAGGCTACCTAAGTCCTCATATTTGAGATTCACATCGCAACTTTGAAGGTCTGTATCAATAAACTTCCTTCAATTGAGAGGTCGAGAAAAGACCTATATGCATTTAATCAAGATCTTTTGCCTTTGCTTATGCAAATATATTTTTCTTAGCATGAAGGATGAAACAATAAGTGCTCCAGCTTATTTCTACTACGAAAGAGTTCACAAACTATTTTACAACTCTAGTTGTAAATTTCTACAATTTCAAAGCTTCAAAGCCATAATATGACCACCATGCAATAGGCTTCATAAAGTTGCTATGAGGAAGTGCATTTACATTTCCAATTGCACCATTTCCTTTGACAAATGCAACAAGTTAGTGTTTCAATTGCAAGAGGTCCTTCAAATTCTTAAAAACAATCCTTTAAAATCCAATTGCCACCTCCTTATCTTTGTTTGTAGGCTTCCTTTTACCCACAAATTTAGCCAAGTAAGCTTCATCATAGTATTTTGGGTTCAAAGAATTAGGCCAAAGAATCCTAATCAATATTGTATTTGTCCCATCTACTAATAACTACACGCTTTATCGTACCATAAAGAGGGTCCCTCGCTTCAAGAACCTATTGAATCCTTTCCAATATAAAATGTATACCCTCAAAGAAATAAACCCCCCTACACATGTAACAAAAACCCTTCTATCTATCTCCCCTCTCCCACCAAACTCAAATATTATTCCCAAGGGTTCAATGTTCAATCTCTTTCAAGCTTCTTCAACAATTAAGGGAAGTTGATGTTTATTTCTTGAACCTACTAGAGCATTCTTGTTACACCTCCTTTCTTTCTTGGTTGATTGCACATCACCATATGTTCCTTTTGATATATTTTTTCACAATCCTTTTTGGTTGATAGCTTTAAAAAATCAATTGCATTCCTAGGGAGATGGAAGAAATGGACTTTGGCCCCTTGTATATGACCCTTGAAATGCCATAAGCAACATCCACCTGAGCTTCTATCCTTCTTGTTATTTTTTAAACCTACTTTCAAGGAAGAGAACAAATGGGTAGTTCAAGGATTTTCTTCACTCTCTACTCTCCCCTCTACCACTTCTCCCACCATGAATTCCATAGCCAAAGCCTCTATGAGATAATGCGAGTGAAGACATGGGAAGAATATACGAGTATAACATAAATAGATGAAGAATTCAAGGTTTTAATAATTGTTTTCCCTACAAAAACCTTAAACCTACAAGTCTATCGCACAAAAGGAATAACATAAACTAACAAGTTGGCCCACCTTAACCTTTTCATCCCTCCAAACCTATGATTGCACTCTCCAAAATTCTTGTTATCCAAGCACAAAAATTAAAATTATAGGATTCTAAATGCATTGGTATTCACTACCTATGATTGCACTCGCCAAAATTCTTGTTATCCAAGCACAAAAATGAAAAATTATAGGATTCTAAATGCATTGGTATTGACTACAAGAAATAGGGTGGAGTCTCCCTAAGAACCCATTAGAAATTGAACCCCCCTTTCTCCTCTTTCCCTCTAAATTGGTCCCTTCATTTTACTATGTTTTTCAGTTTTGCAAGATTTGTTCAATGTTGCAAGAAAAAAATCCTGCCAATAATTTCCTACCAAAAACAAATCCAAGGACAACAAACTTTAATTAATAGCGAAACTTGTTGAATTCTACAAAATCCCATGTAAATTGTCAAAATCCCAAATCTAATCCGTTGCAAAACACAAATCAAAGAGGGGGACTAATAAAGGACAAAGACTCAAGGGGAAGCAAGCTCACAACCTAGAAGGGCATTGCAAGCAAAGCAACGATGGTTAATAATGCAAGATATGGCCGATGTAAGAATCTTGTAAAGGAAGGGAAAAGCAAAATAGGAGAAATATCATGAAGTGACTTACAAGCCTTGTCTCACTCAAAGGCATTTACAAATCCCTTATTCAAGAGGAGATTCCTTTGTTGGCCAAACTAGCAAGTCCAATCAAACTCAACTAAAAATACATTGTTAACACTAACTATTAACATATTTGTAAACTACATTATCAAGTATTCACATAAAACCAAGCAACATATCTACTTTGACAAAACTAAAATCCTATCTTGTTGGCAACATTATTCCACAAGAGTTATTTGGGAAACTATTCTAATTTTGTCCCCCCTTCAATTTCCTTGTTCCACCCTTTTCCCTCTAATTCACCTTTTTGCTCATTTGTTCCAATTTCCCCCTTGAACTAGGCACCAACTTCCTCGTACTTTTTTTGGCCTCCTTTCATTCCTCTAGCTTCTTTCCCTTCAACATATGTTTTAGTTATCTTTTTCCTTAGAAACAACTCTTTGAGAAACTCCCAAATACTTCCCCCTAATTCAAGTATGCTACCCAATGTAAAGCAAGCAATATAGACTAGTGTGCTTGACCCTAGGTGAAACAAACCAAGGCTACACAACACACCCAATTACCAATAACATCATGGCAACAGTGGCAACAATTGATTAAGCTAATCCTCGAGACTATATGTTTTTAGTTATCTTCTTAATGCTCTTTATTTTTCTCTACTTTTTTATCTTCTTCATTTTAATTTATTATATTTAACTTTTTAAATTTTATTTTTGATGTATTGTTTTGCTCTTGCTTCTCTTTAAAGCTTTTAGTTTAGGTTTTCATTTTCTCGTGGCCTCCCTTGTTATTTTGTCCTCTCAAACCTTGTGATTGCCTCTCTTCTATATTTCTTTAAACATTTTTCGACTCTCTTTCTTGATTGCCTCTCTTCTATATTTCTTTAAACATTTTTCGACTCTCTTTCTTGCCTCTTGGCCTTTGAACTTTATAATCAAATACCTCTTCAAGTCTACCTCTTTGTTCATATATTTATCACCCTAACTAAATCATTTTTTCCATTATCTCATATTTATTCTCCATCATTACACAATGCTTCCATATGCATATTCTCCCTCTTGTTTTTTGGTTTCTCTATAATGATTGGAAAAATAAGTTTTTTGTTGAAACATCGAAAAACATTACAATCTTAACACACTCTACTCCAAGACATAATAAATACCAATTGTGAAAGTCTATATAGCTCAATGAAAATTGTTGTTAGTCTTTGATGTTTGATGTTTTCTTCCAACCACCTACTCCCTTATCTCCAAAAAGTAATTATGATATTGGTTTGGCAGCCATATTGTGTGATAGGATGAAGATGACCATTATTCCTTAAAACTATTCTATTGAAAGAATATTAAGCAAGCTCCTCCACACATAGGAGATCAATGCTTAGACAAAGATATTTATGAAATTAGTACTTAAGGTGAAATAATTTGCTACATATTTCTTGTGTATCCTACACCTCTTGTTCCCTGATATCAAAAATACATATGAATCGAGAAACTAGTAAATCTTGTATCCAAAAATTTGCATCTTACACTATAAAAGTAAATAGTACACAAAAAAACATTCAACATGCATCAAAATGAAACACGGAAATAAGCATAGCACAGAAGATATAAAAAATACCTCTTTGAAAAATGTCAAAGTGATGGACGTCGTTGTATCAAAAAACAGAACAGAATTCCATGCAGCATTGAACAGAATTCCATGCAGCATTTAGCCCAACCGTAAAACTTCCACCTCACAAGGCCATGTAAATCATCCATATGAGCCCAAAGCTAGCTGTAGAAAATCCTCATTCCAAAATGACCTCTCCCCTTGACATCTCGTATCACTATTCAAGAGACCAATGATGTGACTCTCTTTGCAACTAAAAACTTCCATTTTACCAACCAGAGTGTGGATATCTTTTAACCGTTCCTTTTCCACTTCCACACCTAGATTATCCATCAAGGCATTCAACTTATGTAGATTACGAAAGCTTTCACTTTTCATGAGTTATGCACAAGTATTAATCATCTTGAACATTGGACTGCTGTCTTTCGAGCAAATGTCATCGTATTATTTTCCTTTCATGCCATAGTTTAACCATGACGAAACTTGACAGTCCTACAAAAGAATAAACAGTCATCAGAATGCTTTTATACCTAATATACTGCTGCTTCAGAATATAATATAGAGTTAGTTCCACTAAGAATAACATGAATAATTCCAAAAACAGCAATACTATTAAGACAGACCACATATAAGTCAGGTATTTTTTATGCCTCATGTTTCACATATAAGAAAACTAAGTTTAGTCAGAATTAACATAAAAATAATACTTACTAGGACCTTACAGCCGTCCACAAAAGACGGATTTGATCAGCAAGAAGAATATTATGATCATATGGAGAAAACTGCTAGGGGAGGGGAGGGGGGAAACTAAATAGATAGTTCTGTTTTTTAACTAATTTTGAAAATGCTAAGCCCTTTCAGATATGGGAAAGGGCAACCTGAGTTACAGGGGTCGGTCCTGCAGCAGTCAACCCAATAAGGTCCTGGTCAACCCTTCTAACAAAGGGTAAAGCAGACATTCTGGGGGGACTGGTAACTAACTTTTGTCACCATGGGCAACTATTTGCATATATGTGACTGAATTCCTAGTAAGAGCTGGCGTTGGATAAATTCGAAAGCAGAGACTATCCCAAAAAAATGCCATGAATAAATCGTCACGCCCACAACATTATTAATTTTAACTAAAATAGCGGGAGAAAAGTAAAAAGCGGGCAATACACAGAGACCTAGAATGTTCAACCAGTAATATCGAAAACCTATATATTGTCTTCAACATTGAAACACATATAAACATAAACCATGGAAAGATCAAAACCCCCATGAAGAAGATCAAAACTGTTGGGACCTATAACGCACAGACATAATCTCTCCACGAGGTTTGAACCTGTAACTAACTACCTATCGAAACAGCAGTTAGTTAATACTGACAAATCAACAAAGGGTAGACATGACTAAACAGGTTAGGCCTTAAAAAAAGGACCCTGCCTATTACTGAGATTTGCACATAACAACCATAACAGGGTTACTTTCATTCACGACTAATACCTTGGGGTTTCATTTTCCACAGCACTAAACGACAAAAAAAAACACAAAAAAAAATTGACTGAAGAAATCGAAACCGTTACCATGACGGCACATAATTAGTTCTCCTGATCTATGGAAAAATTCAGCAGGGACAAGGAGATACAGCATATACGGCCCTTGAAACCGAAAACAAAAAATACAGACATATGCTCTGCCCTGAGATGACCAGGGTTCGAAACTCGTAAGATCCGTGAAACCCTAAGAGAACAGGCGTTGTAGAGGAAGAAATTCCTTACCTGGATACCGATGCCGCCGCTAACGCCATTTTCCTTCGCAGATTTGAGAAGAAGCGAGTTGAAGAATGCCATATACTTGAAGGGAAATAGGATTGACGGCCAGGATTTGCTGTTGCTCGGCGTCTCGCCGATGGATGCCACATGTAAGAAGATGATTCTTCCATCATGTTTATCCTTCAAAGGGCAAAGCACCGCCTTCGAAATTTTAATTAAATTAAATAAAAATAAATAATGGAAGCATTTCCAGATGATGTAGTGTAGAATCGTACCATACTAAATCATCTTATGCAAAGAGTCAATAGGTTTTGGTTAGGTGGTAAAGCAATATGTTTTAGTTAGATGGCAAAGCAAAGTTTAGATGGCAAGGCAAAGTCCATGTTTTGGTTAGATGGCAAAGTAAAGTTTAGATGGCAAGGCAAAGTTCATATCTCTATAGACATGTTTTGCTTGCCCAAGCACATAAGTTTGCCCACATAAGTAGGACTCCATGCAAACAAGGTTATGTTTAAGCATTGGGTGTATTTGGAATATTAGATTCTTTAATGTATTTAGAAGAGAAGGTCTTTTAAAGATTATAACGGGGGAGTAGATACTTGCTATCAACTTATTTAAAAGTATTCCAAACTTAAAAAGAAAAATTTGAAGGAAAACATAAGAGAGGTGTTTTATCAAGATTGTAAAAAATCCACGTAATGAGGAAGCATATGCTTTACTACCAAGTAAATGAGAAGCATTTCACCAAAAAAAATTGCTAAGGGAAACATGAGAGAGTTAATTCTTGAACATCAACCATACCACAAATGCATCAAGATTGGTTACTTGAAGAGATTTAAGGGAAAACCAATGCCTAGCAAGTTGTGGAGACATTATTAAGAAGAGGTAATTCTTGAACAAGGAAAACATAAGAGAGTTAATTCTTGAACATCGACGATACCACAATTGCATTAAGATTGGTCACTTGAAGAGATTTAAGGGGAAACCAATGCCTAACAAGTTGTGGAGACATTATTAAGAAGAGGTGATTCTTAAACATCAATCATACTATAATTGTATTAAGGTTGGTCATCTAAAGAGTTTTAAGGTTAAACATGTGCTTAGCAAGTTATGGAGACATTATTAAAAACTACATGGGCAAATTAGTAGCAACCTACTCTAATTTTGTGGAAATGCAAAGAACAACATAGCAAAACATGAGCCTTCTAAATAAACCTTATCCTACATTAAGTCCATAAAAGTTAAGGGAGGGATCGCAAGTCCAAAATAGCTTACTCTAGGACATCGAAGCTATATTAAGGAAAGTGTTGAGTCTATATAAATTCCTTAGCTCAATATTCTTTGGATAGAATCTTTGATTAATATTTCAACCAAACTCTCTTAATAAATTGCAAACTAATGAATTAGACAATTAATCTATATTACATGTAAAAAGTTAACCAAACCATTAAAAAGTTTCCAAACTCAAAATACTAATTAAAACTGACCTAACCCAAACATCATGTTATTAATTTTTTTTGRAAATGAAGTTAGAGCATTAGAGGATTGAGAATCAACAATCCTTTAGTTTTAACAATCCTTTAGTTTTAAGGAAGTTTGAAAATACATTTTCATTAGAGAAGAGAAGATGGTGCTCCCTCTTCTTCTAATTACCTTGCAAATCAATTAAACACTTGTTTTTGTTTTTTTGAGATGAGGTGAGAGCATTGACCAAATGAGAGTTGAGAATCAACGATCCTTTAGTTTTAAGGAGGTTTCAAGATACCTCATCCATGGAGAAGATGGTGCTCCCTCTTCTAATTACCTCGTAAATAAATTAAACACTTAAATGTATTGTGAGTTGATGAGTTACATGAATGATATGTGGAACATAGGAAAACAAAAGTGAATTGTTGAAAAAAAAAAGTGTAGCAAATTATAAACAATAACAACAAATTAAAGTAAGGTTGCCCATGAATAATGAGGGGTAGTTCACATCTCGGTAAAGTTGATTCAAGGCAAATTTATCAGTTCATCCATTGAATAAAATCCATTTTTAAAAGAGGAAAAGCTTAAGATAAAGTATATATGGAATAAACAAAAGTAGATTTGAAAGGTGTTTATTCAAATAAACATTTTATATATTAAATTCTTATTCATATATTGTGTTCCTTTTTCAAAGCTTGTAAGAGTTTAAATTGAAGAATGAAGAAAGATCTTGTATGGAATGAAAGAGGAATGAAAAAATAATAATATTTAGTTCAAGATGGTTAATCTCGAGGAATAATTTAGAGAAGAAAGCAAAGATAGTAAGGAAAATGTTAAAGATTTGTCGTAGTAGAAATTTTGAATTCTTGGCTTTAGGATCCTACAAGTCACTTCCTATGGTTGTAAATTAGGAAGAAATTGAAGCCAACGTAGCCTTGTCATCTCACATAATGTTGAAAATACAAAGATAATAAATTAAAGAAAGATGAGATCTCTAAGAGGGAGAGGTGTTGGGATTACACAAATGATAAGAGGGGAGAACGAGTCTTAGCTTTAAAAATAAAATAAAATAAATTATTTATATCCTTTTCATAGTGTTTTATTCTCTTCATAATATTCTTCATAATATAGGGGACATCTTGTCATGAGAAAAGAGGTTGGTGTTCAAGGACATGTTAATCTCTATCAAGTGAGTAGTCTCGTCCAAAATCAATTATAATATTTTAAGTTAGTTTGGAAGCTTTTATACTTCTTTTGGCTCAAATCCTCTCTCTATTGAAATACTACCAAAGATTCTATGAAAAATGACATAACCTTTATCTTTTGTTTATCTTATCTCTTTGCTAAGGCATTGTTGAAGATTTTGTCAAAAGAAAAGAGCAACACCAAAGTCCTTGTTATCATGGGTATCCCCTCAAGAATCAGCTAGGGTCACTTTGATTGGTTTTAGTAATTTTCTTTATTTGTTGGCAATCGGGGTTTTACTATGTTTTCATCTATTCCTCGTGAAAATTTGATCTTGTTATTTATTTGGCGGTTGTAGCTTTTGCAACATAACCAGATTAGAGGGGAGTGATTGCTAGGAGATACATATCACTCGGAGCCGAGGGTTTAGGGTTCTTCAGCCGCTTTGAACTGCGCCATCATAACGCCTGCCTCGCTGGGGCTCATGTCTCGTAGGGAAGGGGAGCCGAATGGCGTCTCCTATAGCCAAGCCACGGTGAATGGAAACTCTGCAGAAGGTACGAAACGACCAACCTTAGAGCCGCCGCCAGATTTGCGCTCGAAGCTTCTAGCGGAAGGAACTTTCAAGGATCGGGAGATGGACATCGATCCAAAGAAAGAGATTATTCCAGCTATTGCGTCAACTCCATGGATGCCAGGTAAATGCATCCCACAAGCGCCATAGGCCCCAAAATGCGTTATTAGCTCACCACGCATAGAAGAGCAAAAGCAATATATGAGAGACTATGTCCTGGTGGGAAAATTCCTAGGGCTCTGGCCTTCTGAGCGCGATCTGGTCAAATGGATACAATATTAGTGGAAACCAAAAGGTCACTATGAGCTACAACTGGGCTCCAAGGGGTTCTTCACAATCATCCTCCACAACCTTGAGGATCGCAATCGCATCTTTGATGGGGGGTCGTACTTCTACAACTCGGCAGGACTTTTTTTAAGATTTTGGACAGAGAAGTTCAGCCCTGAGAAGGAGGACTTTTCCCATGCACCGGTGTGGATTAGATTGTACTCTCTCCCCCAAGAATTCTGGCTGGAAGAGGTCTTGGTCGGCATAGGCAACACCATCAGCATCTATGTTAAGTCTTCTGAAGCCACCAAGCAACGGTGCTACACTTCTTATGCATGAATCTGTGTGTACCTGAACATAGCCAAGCCGCTCCCAGGATCCATCATACTGGAATATCATGATGAGGACTGGTCCCAGACCATCGACTACGAACACATTCCATTCCGATGCCGGAAATGCCACGAACACGGTCATCTTTTCAGAGAGTGCCCTCTCAATACTGTTCACAAAGAAGGGAACCTAGAAAGCGACAAAGACAAGGACGGCTTTGCACAACCAGCAGGGAAAAGACGACAAGGAGGAAGAAAGCAACCAGCCCAAGTAAGTAAAGATCCCTCAACTAGTAATAAGTTTGCAATTCTACAAGATCAACCAGAGAACCCCACAACCCTTACAAACCCAAATGTACCACTTCCGGATAATGGACCCCAGCCTACAAGCCAAAGAATTGAACTGCCCCCACAGGGTAAGGAGTTAGATCTCCCCCCCCTAGACATGGCTCAGGAACCGCAAGACTTGCTGGAGACAGAGGACGGGGACGCGGAAATGGAGTTGGAGGAGCAAGATCTAACCAGGGTGGATCTGGATCACCTCGAGCACGCCTACAGGCATCAAAAACTTTACACTATACCTAGGGATCAATTACAGAAGGTGCGCAAGGTCTTTCTCAACTCTTCAGTTGGGTCCTTAGCTCGAGTTATCAAAGCTCTGGGAATCCAGGGCAGTCAGTCAAAAACCCCAAATAAAACTCAGAAAGACAAAAAGAAAAGAGGGAGGAAATCCACCAATAAGCTCATACAAGAAATAGGCCACTTTATGGTAAACTCGGGACAAATTCACCTGATCTCGAACAGTTTCCCTCCTCTCCCTACCCCCCCCGTCATCATGAAGGTCATCTCATGGAATATCAGAGGCCTCAATGGACGTAGCAAGCAAAAAATTCTACGGGATCTGATCTTAGCAGAAAAACCTGACATAGTACTTTTGCAGGAAACAAAATGCACTTCAGAAGACATCGACAGGCTACTTCCCTACTGTTGGAAGCAAGGGGAAGCGGCTTCAATCGACGCCACAGGCACAGTTGGAGGATTGGCTATTCTTTGGAACACCAACTCAGTGCTGTTGGAAAACTTCCTCGCCACTAGATGGTCCATTACAACAGATTATAGGCTCATAGACTCAAATAAGCCTGGACATCTGACCAATGTCTACGGCCCGGCCAGCCCAAGGGATAAGCAGGCCTTCCTCAGGAGCCTGAATTACTTATCTAGTCTAACACAGTATAACAAATGGACTGTTGGTGGAGATTTCAACATCATTCGCAGCCTGGAGGAAAAAAAAGGAGGATCAAGATGACTGGATCAGGACTCCAGCGACTTCAATAACCTCTTAAACAATCTTCACCTCATCGACTTGGAGGCCAACAATGGCATTTACACTTGGACAAACAGAAGGACCGGAATACACCAAATCGCTTGCAAACTAGATCGATTCCTCATCTCTGACTCCCTTATGATGGAAGGAACGGCTATGGAAGCTACCATCTTAAATTTCTCTGGCTTGGATCACTAGCCTATACAGTTATGGCTGGATGTCCCAGCCACACCTGGTAAGAAACCCTTCAGGTTTGAACAGTTCTGGCTTGACCATCCTGATTTCCAAGCTAATATCCAGGACTGGTGGAGGGAGGCAGAGGTCTCTCACGGCTCCAAAATGTACAGATTCCAGCAAAAGTTAAAGAACCTCAAACAAACTCTCAAACTTTGGAATAAGCATACCTTTGGAAATATCTTTGACTCCCAAAAGCAGTTGTCAGAACAAATGGACGAGATTCAAAACCAGATCAGAATGCAGGGGCTAACGAACGAGCTAAAAGCCCAGGAAGCAAAAGTAAATCAACAGCTCGAGGCTAGGAAAAGACAAGAAGAGATCTTATGGAAACAGAAATCACGCATCCAATGGCTCAAGGAAGGGGAACGCAATACCAAATTCTTTCACAGAACTGTCATCCACAGAAGGCACTCTAATAAGATCATGCATCTCATCTATGATGACGGGGAAACCATTCATTCCCATGAAGACATGGAAACAACCTTGATAGACTATTATCAAGATCTCCTTACAGAACCACTCTCGGATAGACTTGAGGCCATCAATAAGGTTACGCAGCATGTGCCTTCCCTCGTCACCCAGGAGCAAAACTCTGCACTGCTCCGACCCTTCACAATCGAGGAAGTGGACCAAGCGCTTCAGGACACCCCCAAATGCAAGGCTCCTGGACCCGATGGCTTCACCAACGATTTTTTCCACCATTGCTAGCCGATGATCAGGGGAGAGGTTTGGGAAATTTTGGAAGACTCTAGAGCCACTGAACAGGTCCTCCATGCTCTCAATGCAACTTTCCTCACCTTAGTACCCAAAGAGGGCAGGCACATCATCCCAAGCAGTTCAGGCCCATAGCTCTCTACAATGTCATCTACAAACTCCTAACAAAAGTGATAGCCAGGAGACTCAAGCCTATCTTACCGACAATCATATCCCCGGAACAATCAGGATATGTTGAGGGTAGACAAATCCTGGACAGCGTCATCCTAGCCCATGAAGTGATTCACTCTCTGCAGAAGACCAAAACACCAGGTATGCTCCTCGAATTAGATCTCTCTAAAGCCTTTGACAAGATAAGTTGGGAATACATGCGAGCAATGCTCCTAGCTTTTGGTTTTGATCAGTGTTGGGTGACTTGGATTCTGAATCTAACCTCCTCGGCTTTCTTCTCTATTCTTATCAATGGTGTTCCCTCTCGACCCTTCTCCCCCTCAAGAGGAATTAGACAGGGAGATCCTCTCTCCCCTTTCCTCTTCATCATCTTGGCCGAAGGTCTTAGTTGTTCCATCCATGCAGCAGTGGAAAGCAAACTTTTGACAGGCCTCCCCTTGCATGGCATTTCCCCCCCTATCTCGCACAGTCAATTTGTGGACGACACGATTTTGATGGGAAGCCCGATTGTCCGCGAAGCCAACTCTCTTCTAACGATCCTCCAAACCTTCTCAGACGCCTCGAGCCTGGATTGCAACAAGGATAAGTCCTAAATTTTCTTCTTCAATACGCCCCCTCCGATCCAGTGCCATATCTCTGATATTCTAAGTTTCAATATAAGCTCCCTTCCATCCAAATACCTTGGCATTCCCTTGATTGACAATGCCCTCCGGAACTCCTCTTGGGAACACCTTTTATCCTCCTTTACCAAGAGGCTTTCTTCCTGGACCTTCAGAGTCTTAAACCTTCCCAGTCGTCTTACTCTTCTCCAAGTTGTTCTTCAGGCCCTTCCGATATACACCTTTTTAGCGTTGGTTGCCTTGAAGTTCGTTCTCACAACCATTAAAAGCTTACAAAGAAACTTCATTTGGCAAGGCCTCAACTCAGGGAAGAAAATAGCGCTAGTCAGCTGGGACAAACTCTGTCGACCCAAAGAGCAAGGTTGATTGGGATTACGAGATCCCTTCATTATGAACAAAGTCCTAAGCGCCAAAATTTGGTGGCGGTGGTTAAAAAACCCCAAGGATCTCTGGGCCAGACTTTGGAGGAAGAAATACGCTCCAAATTGGGCAGAGAAGAACCTAATTCAATGGAATGGGGACAACCCAGGCTCCTTAATCTGGATAGCGGCTAAGCAAAACAGACAGTTGGTGACTCGACATGTCTTCTGGGAAATCAGAAATGGGGAAACAACTCTTTTCTGGAAAGATTCTTAGCAACAATGGCCAGTTTTAGACAATGAGGACTGGGCTAGAGACATTTGTACCCAAGCTACACGGGCGGTCCTGACAAGAGTAGCTGACTACTGGCAGGACAATCCCCCAGAAGACACATGACGCTGCTGGCACTTGGTTAGGGAACGCATTAATCTGGAGGCGCATGTGGACCTGGCACCTTGGCAAGAAGAACTGGCCAAACGGAAAATTCCCAAAATTGCAGGAGAGGATATCCTTCGGTGGGGGCACAGGCCACAGGGCACCTACAGTACATGGGAAGCCTACCAGATCAAAACGCAAATAGACCCCCTCCCTTCAGGGAAAGTTTGGCACAAAATCTGGAGTCTTAAACACTGGCCAAAAATCACCCTCTTTCTCTAGCTTGTCTCCCACTCAAGCATTCTAACCTGGGATAACCTCTCGAAAAGGGGTTTCGTTGGGCCCTCTATTTGCATGCTTTGTGGAGAGGCAGATGAAACCTTGAACCATCTCCTCAACTCTTGCCCTTATACTGCTCAAATTTGGGATCAAGTGACGCTTATCATGTGCACCTCGGACCGCCACAGAGATAGTATCATCAACACCATTACGAACTGGAGGGACAAGGCTTTCCATTCCCCCCTCCTCAATCGTATTTGGCAACTACTTCCAGGCTTCATTCTTTGGCAAACTTGGAAAGAAAGGAACATAAGACTTTTCAGAAGCACCTCCCTCCCGTGGCAACATTGTTGGCATCAATGCCATCACAATATCTTGGAAACTCTCAACCTTCAACAGTGGACCGACGAAGACTTAATCAACACTGCCTCCGAACTCCCCATCCTTCGGCATTGGACTCCTCTTCCTTCTCTTCATGCTCTTCCCCCCTCTTCTCTTACCCCCCCTGTCAGCAGCTCCTCCTTTTGGTCTCCCCCCCCTTGTGGATTTCATCAAGCTCAATTTTGGCGGTGCCTCTAAGGGCAATCCAGGCGTAGTAGGCTACGGTGTAGTCTTCCGCAACCATCATGGGCACATCCTTCTCATAAGTGCAGGCTCCCTCGGTCATTCCACGAACAATGCAGCAAAACTTTGGGGACTTATCAGAGGACTACAATTAGCCATCAAAAATGATTTCACCAAGCTAATAGTCGAGGGGGACTCTTAAATCATCATCAATCTACTGCGCAGAATTTTAAATGGAGCGAACCCGGAAAAAATGTCGCCTAGTTGGAGACTTTCACATGGGATACAGATAATCACAGACTTATTGCAACCAAATCAAGTTGTCATACCTGCTCACATCAGGAGGAAGGCGAACCAAGTTGCAGATGAACTGGCTAATATGGGCACCAACTGGAGCGGACCAGAACTCCTATGCAACTCAGCCCTTAAACCTGATCACCATATTCTCCAACAATGTATTCGCAAAGCTAGAACGATGGACACTCCCCCGGATGGGGTGCTAGTGAGGAACACTTGGCATGTAGCGAAGGCAGGGATCGACCAACGGGGCATGGAGCCATGTGATGGGCTCGTGCCACCGCCCGCCACCCCACTCCTGCATTAAATTGCTCTTAAGACGTCATAGCAGTTCATTTATGCAGCCTCCCTCTCCCTTTGCACCTTATTTCATGGCTTGGTCGCTAGTGTATGGCCCTCGTATCTGCTCGCGCTCTGTATGGCTCCCCCCTCTGTCGCCATGGCCTGATCTCTCCCGAACCTTCATGCTTTTTGCAGTCCCTACTCATCTCCAGGCACTTTATCTCTGCCTGTTGCACCTGGTCACTTTTGGAAGCCACGAGAAGAACCTCATGCCGCGCCCAAGGGGGAGGCCGCGGAGAGGCTCCCCATGGAAACCTCGCTGGCCTTCTGTCTCGCCCCCTGACTCGCCCTCTTTGTGCTCCTCCCCTTCCATCCAGCCCGAGCCTTTTCTACCTCCCTCTGCCGCTCCGCTTGTTTCGCAGTTTGATTATCTAGCTATCATCCCCAGGCTATCGTGTTCCTCCTCGCATCCCCTTCTTGCCCCTCCAACGGTTGAGCCTGCCCCTATACCAGTTCTTGTTTCATTAAGGAAAATCGAGGGAGAGCCACCTCCTCCTCGCAAGCCATGGAACTCCGAGAACCAGTCCTCTGACTCTTTCTTCGGCTCGCAGCTAAGAGAAAGCCTCGCCATCCTCTTCGGCTTGGTCTTTGAACTCCGTCAGGGGTTGGAGGACCTTCAATTCCGTCTGCAAGCCACAGACGGAAAGGTAGCGGTCCTTCTTCAGCTCCTTTCCTCCCTTCAAGAGGCGTTCCCCTCAGACTCAGCAGGGGCGGCTACAACAGAGGAACCTTGCACAACTACCAGTGACGGAGACGCCTAGGTGCAACGATCTGCAGGGAATGGGCTGGAGCAGGTCAAGCACGAGGACATGGTCGTGGAGGTGGACTTAGCACGACGACCGCTGCAGGATACTTCGACAGGTGCCGACAGAGCCGAGAGCAGTGTGAAAGCTGAAATCCAATGGGCAGACCAAGTGACGTATGTCGAGGAGGAACCATGGTCCGAGGCCATCCACGCCACCTGCCCAGGTTATTCGACAAATGTCTAGGTCCATAGTGGTACTTTAAGTTTTATTAGCTTCTCTTCTATTTAGCTGATGACCAGTCAAATCGACATTCTCCCAAGAAAAATTGGGAAATTTAGTGTGGGGAATGCAGTTTTCCCTCCTAAAATTTTCACAAAATGTAACGATGTTGTTTGTCGTTTGGAAAATAACAAGAAAAGTCGAGTTCGCTTTTCAATTTTTTTGCAGGTCGCAAAGTTCTCCCTGGTGATTTTTCTATGTGAAGTTTTTGTTTCCAAAATTCCTTTAGTAGAGTTTTCATGTGTTTATATGATCTTATTCGATGGCATAGGACATATTGTAGGGTTTCTTTAGTTTTTTTTCCATTCTTTATTTTCTGTTATTTGAAATCTTTAACATTTATGGGTTTTTTTCAAATTAAGATTTCATTAAAATGTAATGATATGTCGAGTTTCATATCCATGTGTTCCTAGAGTAGAATGTAAATCGAAAGCACAGTTGTAAGAACTATAAATGGGACTTGGACCAAGACTAGAACCGATCAAGAGTCAAATCGATAGGGAACCAAAACTGCCATGTGAACTTTACTATTAAATACACAAATATAAAAAATTTAATTGTTTCAGGGTTTGGGAGGGAGTGGGGAGGGGTTTTATTTTGTTTGAAGTTGTTTTGAATGAGTTTGAAATAGTTAGTCTAGTTCAACCATTGGTTTTGGGGTTAGTTAAGGGTATGGACTAGTGGGTTCAGGTTCAGACTATCTATTTGTGATAACATTGCTCCCAACTAATTCTCTGTCAATATGTTCCTAGAATATATATGTTTGGATGTAACTCCCTATGAAGTGTTACCAACATAGTATGTAACTACTGCCATGAATGAGTGCATGAAATGGTCTCGAAGTGGGTGTGTCCTCTCTCCAAGACATACATTTCAATTGGTGTTAAAATTATCGTTAAAAGAGTATTCCTCCATGTCTACCTCTAATAGCAATGTAAATCCTCCAATGAACTGCCCTCTCTCCTCGGCATTTAATTATGATGTAAATGCCAAAAATAGCATGAAAGAAAGGAGCCCTCAGGATAGTTAATTTAAGCATGAAATAGGTCTCAAAATAGTATCATCTGCAATTTTCCTAGTTGGAAGAAAAATTTATTGTGGTATCCTTGGTCATTCCCCTAGTTCAATGAAGGGTTTCATACTAGATTCTTTGACAATGTGCCAGGGATGCCTTACATATTTTACTTTATTCCATGGCTCCAAGCTCAGTTTGTTGATGTAGGAAGGTTAGATTATGCAATTTTAGGTTTCCATGGTTGCTACATGCCTTCCAATATTGCATTTTAGGAAGTGCAACTTGGTTGCAGGCATATTAGATGCTAGTTGTAGGCAAGAGGAGATATATATGCTCTGCAAGGCATAGTAAAGTTGCAAGTATTGGTTAACAAACACATAGTGTGAAAGTGGGTAGCTACAACTTTGTGTTGGATCCAAGTATTAATTAGAGTTCAAGCTATGGTATGTGCACTTTAGGTTTGAATGTTTGAGAAGGGGTAGACACTTTAGAGGCATTCTCTCTAGCGGCATCAATAGGATTCCAATTAAGAATGAAATGAAAGCACCTACAAAATAGTTGGTTTGGTCATAGAAATAACTTTGGAGAGAAATGGATCGAATGGTGTTCCTTCTTCTTGAATTTGTGGGACAAAGGTCTTTAAGGGTATTTAGTTGGGTTACAATTTTTTTTATGGAATCACTCAAGGTGGGATGTTGATTAATTATAGTCAATTGAAAACATTAAACCTTACATCTAATTTATTGACCCAAACTTTACCTAATTTTTCCACACTCAGCTCCCTATAAAGTCTAAACTTGTCAAAGAACAAATTTTCTGGTAACTGATAGAACCTATATTGCCTTACATCAATAATATTAAATCGCTAGGAAACCTAAAATTGTCTACAATTCTTTAACATAAAAGTCTAAACTTGTCAAAGAACAAATTTTCTGGTAACTGATAGAACCTATATTGCCTTACATCAATAATATTAAATCGCTAGGAAACCTAAAATTGTCTACAATTCTTTAACATAAATTATACCATAAGAAATCATAAGGCTTATGAAGTTGTATCAGTTGCAACTCTAATATAGTTATATTATAAGAGATATCCCTTTAAGGTTTAGAAACCTTATTCCCTTGAGGTATTTTTGTGTCTCTAATAGTTGTTCAATGGGGCTTTCTCTAAGCTTGCAATATTGAAAAAATTGGTGTCTCTTTAACTCCATCAAAACATTTTTTGGGAAAAAGTCTGAATAGTTTGGCAAGTTATGGTATCTTAGAGAATTATCTTTGTACAGGGACAATATCATTAGCCCATCACCATAAAGCCTTGGTAGTCTGTCTGATTTTAGTAACATAGAAGCACTAGATAATGGGTTCACTGGTATGATACTCCTAAATATTTGTAAAGAGGTAAAATGTTTTTCTTTCCTATTCTACAAAATTTCGTCACATGTGAGATTCTCAAATCATATGGGGATTGTTTGAACTTGAACAATTTCAATTAAGAAATAATATTCTAAGTGGTAGGCTACCACCTTATCTCCAGGAATTACCCAATGCCACCATATTTAATTTGATCTTCACTAATTTTGAGGGTGAAATGAATCAATAAATCAAAAATGTAAAAACTTTGTTTTGATCATAAAAAACAACTAGTTCTTAGGAAGCTTACATAAAGGAATCAGGTAGGCCTTGTTGTTTGCTAGACTAGATGCAACAAATAATGGCCTCTTTAGTAGCATAACATCCACTTTGGGTATGTACCTTACACATTATAGATCTATGATGCTCTCACTGAAATAAACCTCGCTAGAAATCAATTGAGAGATCTTGTTCCTTATTCATTGGGATTCATACAAGTCCTCAATTCTCTAAACCTCTCCAATAATTAGTATATTGCCCAGGTTCCAAACAACCTTTCTTCGTTGAACCTAAATATGATTGATTTTTTCAATAATAAGTTTACATGGGCTATCTAAGTGAAACCGATTGACTTGGTACAAAACCATAAAAAAAATTTGGAAACACTAAGTTACAGTGTTGGAATTTGTGAAGGATCTCTACCTATCATTTTTATGGTTTTAACTATATATTCAAATGTATTTGACCACATTTTCTATGTTTGTTGATGAAAACTAAAATTTTAGATCATATTTGAGGGCCAAAATGCCCAACAATGGGAATTGAAAGTCTCATGGGCTCTCAAAATTGATGCTTGTGGGAATTGAAAGTCTAAGGACCTATATTGGTACTACAAGTATCATGGAATTCAAACATAACTAACTTATTCACATACTCCCAATCATAATGATGTGGCAAAGAAAAAGAAAACTAATGTGGATAGGGAGTGAAGTATGCTCAAATCTAAATCTTGTCAAATGATTTTTAATTAAAAGAGGTGCATACCAATTATATCTTATTGACATAGTTCTAGCAAAAGGCTATCACACACATCATAATTGTAGAATCATGGAGGGGTAAGAAACCATGAATTAGTCATTTTAGAGTGGTTGGGTGGAATGTCTATTGATCAGGGGATCAAATTTTGCTCAAAAATTCAAAATACTCATAATTGATTCAAATCAAACGAGAGCGTAGGCCTCGTCGTTGCGAACCCAACGCAACTCGTTTGGGTTCAAACGGACGTCGGGAGCGAGAGATATCGCGTTCTGTTCACAATGACAAACAAGCAAAAAAAAAATGGGGTGTTGACTGTATAGTCCGTACGATTGTTGACGTGGAAGTCCGTATAACACGTGGCAGAGCTGAGTGGCACAGTTGGCAGGTTTGGATGAATGGTATTGCGACACATGGCAGATTGTGGTTGGTTGTATGGTGCCACGTGGCCCAGTCATGGGTTGCCACATGGCACCATATTATTGGTTGTTCGTTTAAAATTTATTGGAGTCCACCGGGTTCGACCCCGTGACCTCCACAGTCATGTAAAGCCTTGGCATAGTACGCGCTGCCAACACGTCCCACTTTGTTACTTGTTATATATGTGGGTTTAAATCCATTTGAATTAAACTTTATGTATGGTCGGCGAGGGGTCCGAGCCGGGGCTTAACCCCAACCCGCGGTCGTATCTGCCATATCACATGGCTCCAATGCAATGGTTGGCGCGCACGTTTTGGGTTTTGATTTGTGGTTTAAACAGTTGAACGACCCGCCACTTGTTACGTTGCTATTTGCCTATGGGATGGAGCCCTAATTGAAAATGCGCGTGGTCACATGCTCATATGACTTCGGCCTTGGCGGTTAGGGGTTAGGTGCACCCGTAATCGTCCTTCAGTTCGCACCGTTTGTGCGGTTGCGTCCGGTGCCAGGTTTTTACGCTTTAAATTGCGTGTGGGATAGGTTGAGCCATGGGAGGTGCAATTTGTAGATGTAGAGACAACAAGCTTGAAGGGGGGACTTCCAGGAAGCCTAACTTCTTCAATTTTTGAACAAACGAGGTGCCAAAAAAGCCTAGCTAGGGGTTTTTGGACATTCTGAAGCCATTGGAGCAGTCTATTTGGCAGTTTGAGCATTGTAAAGCACATTTTTGAGCACTTTGAGCAAATAATATAAATGATCCATTGGAAGCTGGACCAGGAGATGTGGCCCAAGAGAGGGGTGAACTCCTTTATCATTTGTTGTGTTATGTGTTTTCTGTTCATTGATTGTGCTGTTGTTTATATGCATCTTGAATGA
>ML783873.1:335354-350706 GCA_009831015.1 Picea engelmannii | reverse complement strand
GACTTCTTATTATGTCGATTACAATTATGTTTTGACCAATCCGCAAAAGGGGATTTGGTCATTTACAATAGCCGACATGATCAATCTTCAAAAGGGGATTGATCTAATGAATAATACATCAATAATAATTAAAATACTCTTTGTAGTTACATTATTTCAACATAGTTGTTCACAAACATGATGTATTTGATGAAGACTATAGCTAGGATCATTCAAATCAAATTGATATTTTATGGCCACGATTCTTTAGATCAAATTGATTTGTCATGTCCTTTTGAAGGCATAGATACTGTTTGAAGTGAAATAACACCACCAAAGCCTAAGAAAAAATTAAAGTGGTGTTTGCAAAACGTTGGTGGACTTAAAGTTTCAAGAGTTACCCAAAACCAATAAACCAATAATTCAAAAAGGGTTCAATATTTAGCTTCAAAGCAAGTAAACATTACATTGATGGTTATAGTCTTGAATTCTTACGAACCTGTTTCGTTGAAGATGTAACTAGAAAAAAAAATATGGGATATAATGATGCACATGATACTACCAACCAACATGGGAGAATTTGTTTCTATACCTACTTGTTAACTTAGGAAGTCAAACTTTACAATTAGTTATTCTTAATCATTTGAGGTATGATCAAGTTATAAGTTTAAGTCGTGGTTGGAAAATAGCTTGGAATTGTTGGGCATATCATTTGAGATTAGATTGACATTTGTGGATAGTATATCAATGAGAAGGTATACTTCTTAGTTTAATAGTATACACACATGTTCATTATAATTTTTATATTAATTTATAATACAATTGTAAGTTGTGATTGGAAAATAGTTTGGAATGGTTGGGCATATCATTAATAGCATACACATGCTGATTATAATTTTTATATTAATTTATAATACAATTGTAAGTTGTGAATGGAAATAAGTTTGGAATGGTTGGGCATATCATTTGAGATTAGATTGGAATTCATGGATAGCATATCAATTAGAAGTTATACTTCTGAGTTTAAATCTAGCATACACATGTTGATTATAATTTTTATATTAATATGTAATACAACTTGGAGAGCTTATTGTCTGATCACAAAGCTCCCTTATTAAGACGATCTCATTTGAATCCTTCTAAAACCACCTTATGAAACTTTTTGAATTTTTGAAATGTGTTGTGCTCATTCTAGTGAGCATTACTTAGTCATCAACAAAAGTAATGAACTTTTTTATTCCATCTCAGGAAGAGGTGGCAGATCCAGTGGCTAGAGCCTAGTGATGATATGATTTTCCTTATGTTTCATTTTGGCTACAATTGATAAATTCTAGCACTTTTGGCCGTGTGGTTTTGGGTTGATTTCAACTAATTTGTAAATTTATGGTTCTACTACTAGGAATTGAATTTGTAACTACCCATAATAGGATCTATTACTAATACTATTCAAATGTTGATAATTGATTTTCTATTTAGGAATGAGAAATCAATTGTGCTTATAGCTTGGGGTTATTTGTCATTTCTAAATAGATTTATCTTAACCCCATTCTTATTAGGCATCCAGAAAGATTAGAAAAAAAAAGGCGTAAACATTTTGCCACTTAAAAGATCCTGGATTAAGATGGATATATGCCAGTTTAAAATAAATAAAAGATTAATTTTCTACATTAGCATTACACACATGAAGTGATGTGATGTGACACTAAGATATTTTTCCACTTGGAGTTGTAACAACATCTCATTTCTCTCAGTGCAATAAAAACACCTTATTTCTCGTGCAATGACTTTGTTTTGAAACGGATCTGAACCAATGAAAAGTTAGCCTATTCACCTTCCCATTACCTTAGCTCTCCCTATTTCCTCATGTAATTTAACTCCCAAAAGGTATTTTGGCCAAGGATGAAGAAGTATATAAAGATAGGAGAGCATTGTATCAGAGATCCCTGAGATGAATAGACTGAGCCCCATTCAAATATGGTTTTCCCATTTAGGTTTCTAGGGTAAAAAAATTGTGTTTATTGTCACTATTTGCTATGCTTGTTGTTGAGGAATTTGTTTGTATGAATGCGTAGATCATAGATAATTCTCTGTGGTTGATTAATAACTATGTACTACTACTTGATTAATTTTGGTTTAAATTCTGATGGAAATGAAGAACCACAACAACTCTGGAATGCCCACCGCCCATTTCACTTTAACTTTTGAGACCAATGGTTGATAAAAATTGCATGCTTCAATTATTTAGTTGAGTTTCCATTCTTAGTGCTTAATTTTAGCAATTCATATATGTTGGTCGAATGCTCTTTTCCCCTCGCGATTTTCTTTCTCCTCAAAGATGTAAGTCCTCCTTCCCTAATCATTTTCTCTTTCATGAAACAAATTAACACTTGCCTATCAAATTCCAAATTCCTATTTGTTGGGGCAAATTTATTACCCACTGGATTGTAATTCCATATTGGGAGCAAATCCCTTTCTCCTTGGAACGTTTCCC
This sequence comes from Picea engelmannii, assembly GCA_009831015.1. Lineage (NCBI taxonomy): Eukaryota > Viridiplantae > Streptophyta > Pinopsida > Pinales > Pinaceae > Picea > Picea engelmannii. The sequence goes on along the minus strand of ML783873.1, from coordinate 348,236 downwards.
ACTTCTCTTGACAACTACATATATTTCTCGGCTAATTTGTTCTTGAATATGGATGTTTTACTTCCAAGTGGATGGATTCACTGGTTTCTATGCTTGTTGTTGATGAATTTATTTGCATGAATGAATGGATCAGAGCTAATTCTCTGTGTTTGATTAAAAACTATGTACTTGCTTAGTTTTGGTTTAAGTTGTCACCTATAATTGAATTATGATGGAAACGAAGAACCACAACAGCTTTGGAATTTCCAGCACCCATTTCACTCTAACTTTTGAGATCAATAGCTGAGAAAAATTGTTTGTTGCAATTATTTAGCCGAGTTTCCATTCTCAATGCTTAATTTTAGCAATTCACATTTGTTGGTCGACCACTCCCTACCTTGAGTGGTTTTCTTTCTCCACAAAGCCATGCACCCTCCTTCCCTGAGCAATTTCTCTTCCCCAAGACAAATTAACACTTGCTCTTGGTTGAATTCCTATTTGTTAGGGAGAATGTATTACCCACTGGACTGTAATTCCATCGTTGGAGCAAATCCCTTTCTCCTTGGAACATTTCCCACTTCCTTGGACAACTACATATCTTCCTAGGCAATTTTTTTCTTGAATCTGGATGTTTCACCTTCTAGTGGCTCGATTCACCTATTTCTTGGGCATAGAGGCTTTCCCACTGACCATAAGCATCCCCTAAGACAACCCCTACTTCAAGTAAATTGTGGTAAGACCATACGACGACCGTACGGGTTGTACACACCATTGGGTGGTCTCTCATCTTCTTTTTTTTGGTTGATTGTTGAGCTAGAACGAATTGGGATGGGCCTCCAATCACTTTAGAGGAATCTCAACGTTTTTTTGCAGCATAAAAAAATTGTACTAGCCTCCCATGGTATTTTCAGAGGAGAGAAAAACGAAATTTCTTTTTCTAGTGTATTTATTGCTTCCATGATATTGCCAAGGAATGGAATAATGTTTTCCTTTCAGAGTCCAAATAGAATGAAGAAGTAAACAAACAATGATAGTTGAAGTCCAAGAAGAACGTTTTTTTGCATCTAAGCATTATAACAGAGAAAAAATGATTTCGTTGTTGAAGAAAAACGTTTTTGGCATTCTTGAAAATGCAGGAAATTGGTTGTGAAGTATCAATTCATTATTTCTCTATATTTCACTGACATAAATAATGTGATGTTCCTTGATATACTCAATAATTGAGCAATATCTCTATCTATCAAAAACCAATAATTATGGGCAATTTCTTACTCCTCACAATTTTTTTTCCGAATGGCCACTATGTACAATGCACTTCAAAGTCATAAGACAATTTTGAGTTACTTATCGAAGTTCAATGTTCAATTGAGCTACTTTTGGCTAGGCTAGTTCAACATTGTTCCAGTTGCAACAAACACATCATAAACCTGAACAAGCTTAACTCTGCCTCTGATTTTGTCAACTCACAATTGATTCAAGAACAGACGCGATCTTAGCTATGCCTTCGTGAATTTAACATCTATGAATGCTAACTAGAAACTAGACAAATCTTTTCTTATGCGAGGATGGGATGCTGAGATTTGTGAAGTTGCATATTCTGGAGTACATGCTTTGATGTTGGGTTCCAGATAGGTGTTGGGCCCAAGATATGATCAATTTAATGACAATTATTAGACACTTTTGCCGAATGTACATATGTGTTTTTCATGTTTTGGAGAAGCTTTTTGAAGAATTTTGTGCTAAAACGGTATGATCTACACCAGGTATGTATGATTCGTGTTTAATGTTGACATTAAGTATAATTCATCACGTTTTTATGTTTCTAAGGATCTAATTCACGTTTTTTGGTGCTACAGGGAAAAAACACATCACGTTTCTGCTTCTGACACCCAGTCTGACACTTCTTCCAGTACTCGATCTGGTACCTGGTCCGACACTTCATCCAGCACTGCGTCTTGCATAAAAACTATGGGCGATTTGGCAGTTATGGTATTGGCGGCCAGTGGTGGGCGAATCAGGAACATGGGTTTTGCTCGTGCTTGCCCCCTCCAGCATCTGAACTCTTGACAACTCAATTTAAGTTGTTAAGCAGGGCGATTATTGGCTCGCTCTATTTCAGCAGTTAGGGCACCATTAATGTAATTTGTCGAATTTAGAAGTGGTTCGACCCTCCTATTGTCAACCACTTAGTATGTAAAAATTATAAATACCACCGTGGTGGTCATACAATAGCAAAGAAGCAGTAGAAGAAACAGTGTGATAGGGACAAACACGATTTTACTATGTTTTGCCATTTTTCATTGCCAGATTATATAGAAACTGTGTTTTTGAGTTTTCATGGTGAAATCAAATTGTTGAGTTCGTGGTGTGCTTTTAGGAAGTGACCACGACTTGCTAGGGGGCCCGCCAACAGTCTGGTAATTGTTCTTTAAGTTATTCATGTATTTTATAGCTTAGATGCCTCTTGTTTATTTCCTGTACATGCATTTTCCCTTTGTTATTTAATTTGTTGTTGTAGTTTAATTACTTTAACTCTCTTTTGCATGTTAGTATGAAGGATTGTGCTAACATGAAATAATGTAGTAGTTAGGAACGAATTTGCAAATTCATAGACTAACCCCGTGTGCAATTAGATATTAGAATATGTTTTATTTATGATTTTAGAATTAAATTTAAAACAAAATTTGAAATAGAATAGAACAGAGTTTTAATTTGAGTTTTCTTTAACAAGGATTTGATGGATGGATAGGATTAATTTCAGATTTTAATTATAGATTGCTTATTTCATTTTTATGTAGATCTTGCTTAGTTAGTTGTTGGTTAATGTATTTGGTAGTTTACTTTTTAATGTCATGGTTTAATTTCTATTCTTAAGCATTTTCCTTATTGCAGTTTGAATTGTTAAGATAGATATAGCATAGTTTCACTTTATGTATTTTCTTTCCTAGAATTAGATTGCAATTACAATTCTTAGTTAATGGTTGAGTTTAAGTATGAATTTTGCTTACATATTATAGAAGTACAATTATGATCTCGTTATATTGTTTATTGTTAATAAATGAATATGCAGAGTAATTAACATTATTTCCATAATGGCTAAATTCTCATTGGATTGTTTAATCCATACCTTTCACTTTGCTATTGACATCAATGTTGAGCTTATACCACTTGAATTATCCTTTGTTGTCAAGTGCCATCGAGATATTATAAGACATCGAAGACATTCACACAACCACCAACACTATGTTTGAGTTTTAATAGGTTAAAAGGTAGTTTCTTGCTTTCGTAGATCAGAAGATATAGTTTCTTGCTTTCATAGCTTAGAAGATAGTTTTATTGGTGTTGTAGGATAGATAGTCTTTTGCTTTGGTAGATTAAAGAGCGGTTTGCTTATCATAGATTAATAGTTCGCTATTAGTTCTTCTTGCTTTCAGTTAAATAGATTTCCTTTTATGAATAATAAATAGTTTGAAGTTTGAATTAAGAATATAGTTCACTTGTCTCTTAGGTTAGATAGTTGTTCAATGAGAAGTTTTTACTTGCAATAGAAGTTATATTAGATTAGTTAGCCGTTTACTTGCTTTAATAGGTTAGCTAGTTGTTTTGCTTACTTGCTTTAACAAAATAGTTGCTTGCTTGTTTATTTACTTGTTTTCATAGGGTGGTTTCCCATTGAATTTAGGTAGGCAAGTTAAAGTAGTTTGCTTTTGTTATTTTCTTATTGTTATGCTTAATAGTTGCTTTTTCTTATTGTTATGAACTAGTTTGCTTTAAATAAAGTTTTCACTTGTTTTTCTAGAACTATCCATCGATCCTTGGCCCAAAAGTACTTAGGTTACATAGGTTCAAGTTGCTTAGTAGGGTTTGATCATTAGATAGCTTTGCTTGAATAGATTAGCCCTTAGATAGCCACTTCCTTAGTTAGACTATACTACTACCAACCCTTCTACCTTTGGCATATATTTTGCTACAACTCTACGTTTACTTACCCCGGGTTGACAATTTAATTGAGGGTTTTTTAGTGTGTTGTTAGTGGATATACAACACCCATCATTTTTGGCGTTGTTGCCGGGGAGTTGTCTCAAGGTAGGAAGTAGTTAGGAAATAAATCATTCTTAGACCGTGGCATTAGATTGGTGGCGGGGGAACTTTAAGACGTGAGGTAAGAACCTGCGCATCTGCTATTGCAGGCTCCCCTAAACCCAATGGTAGCTTTTCTTTTTGTTTTTGTTTACTTTCATGAATAGCCCTGGAAACCAAATGGTAGCTTTTTATTTTGTTTTTGCTTTCTTTCAGGAATAGACCTAGAGACCCAAAAGAGAGATACATTAAATCTAAATCAGACCTTTCAACCAAGGTTCCTTCCGACCTTTTTGGAGGAAGGGACGTTCCACTTATAAAATCCGCAGACCGATACCGAAAAACAGGAGCTAGCTCGACCCAAAGAGCTAAAATAGTCTCTGAAGAGACTAACACGGGGAGCACTATAGAACAAGAAATTGAAGCATCAATCATATTAGGACATGAGGCAAGACCACTCGAGCCTTTTGCAGAACCAAACAATACAACCTTTTCTTTTACACCACCACCAGGGGACCCTAATTTTGAGGACATCATAGACCTTGAACATGTGAATATTTTGTTTGATAGTTCAACCAATGTAATCATCTCTCAAACTGACATAGAAACTTTGGCACCAATAGTCTCAACCAGCTCGAGTAGAGTCCCAAACATCCAATCCGTAGGAAGACCTTTCCATCAAAGGGAAACCTTGTTCTCTTCAAAGATAAAACCACCTAGGTACTCTCTTTTTGGAAACCAAACCAATATAGATGATCAGGAGGACCATAACAATGTAAGACACAGGGAGGGCGAAGAAACTGGAAACCAAACCGAAACTACCTTCGGGTTTCCGATTTTGGACACCACTCCAAATGTCAACATGAAGAATATTCCTCTCTCAGCACTGCCTACATTTTATGGTAAAAATAGTGAAGATCCAAACACCTTCCTATTTGAATTTGACATCATGTGTAGGAGCTACAACTACGTACAAGATGCCCAGAAACTAAAACTCTTTCCTGCCACCCTCAAAGACTCTGCACTGAGATGGTTCATGGGGTTGTGAGAATCCAATATTAGGTCTTGGGAAGCCATGAAAAACATCTTTCTTAAGAAGTACCAAGACTACTGGAAGACCAAAGAGTTTCGTAATGACATCTTTAAAATCCAACGGTTAGAAGATGAGACCCTCGAAGATTATATGGAAAGATTTGGTTATATCTCCCAGAAGTCAAAATACCATGACCTCCCAGAGGATGCAATTAGGGCTCTTTTCCTTAAGGGAATTTCAGAAGAACACCTAGAGATGCTTAACCTGGTGGAATCAAGTGACATCTCTCATAACCATTTGTTGAAATATGTGAAATGTGTAAAAATTACTCAAGGAGTAGAGCCAAAACAGGAAAGAATGTTCGGGACCCTTACAATAGAAGCTTAAAACTAGTTAGTTCAGGTGGTATTACGAGAGCAGAGATAGGAAACCTTTTGGAAAACTTCAAAACATATATCTTAAGCACAATAGGTTCCCAGTTGAACACCTTAAAGATAAAAAAAAAACAGGAGGAGGAAAATGCAGCAATGAGCATATATTGCTCAAGATGCAGGAGGAAGCATTCCTCAAGGGAATGCCCATTAGATAACATTTTAGTTTGTGGCTTCTGTACATAAGACCATGTGATTGAAAAATGTCCATCATTGCCCGGTTATTAGCCATCTGTAGGAGTGGAGATCCTGGGGAGTCTTCTTATGCACCTAGGAGGCCATGGCAGCCTAGGAACCAACCCACATACCCGGATCTACAATCTCAAGTTCCACCCTATTATCAACCACAACAACAATGGAACTCAGTAGGTTGGAAAAATTGGTCTACGCAGTACCAACACCCTTGGTTTTGAGGATGGAGAGGAGGACATAACCAAGGAAACCCTCAAGCTCCACCTATCCCTATGTCCAACCATCATTATCCTCAGTTCCCACCGAACACTCCACAACTTCTGTCGGGTTTTGTTCCACCACCTTTACCTCCTATTCCACAACAACAACCGTTACAATACCAGAAACCAAGCTTCCCAAGACCAACATTATTACCGACACAACCAGTGCTGAATTCTAATAATAAGCCCCCTCAACCTCTTCACAATGTTGAGATGCAAGCCTTCCCGACATATGTTATTACTCCTGATCCATTACAGGAAATTCAACTAAGATTGGGAAAAGTTCTGGAGAGGCAAAGACCTTCAATAATCATCCAGGAAGAAGAAGAAGAAGAAGAAACCACCAAACAACCCACATATGAGACTAGGTGGGAAGATGTTATTATCCCGAAGAATCAAGAACCCGAGCTTCCCTAAAATGAACCTTCACAAATTACAAAGCTCCCTTCTTATCCAGATCGATTGGTAATCGAGAAACCTACCACCCGACCAGAATTTGACATTTTGAATGAATTGAAAAATATTTGTGTCAAGATTCCTCTTCTTCAATCCATTAAAGACATTCAAATCTACAATAAGGTAGTCAAATAATTGTGTATTAAGAAGCCAGGTAGGAAGCAAAAGGACCCCCCTACAATACATTTGGTAGGAGGAATTTCTAAGTACATATCAGAGCAGCCAAAACTAGCAAAGTATGGGAACCTAGGAAACCCTGTAGTGACCATAACCATTAATGAGGTCTCCATTGGAAATAATCTCATAGACCTAGGGGAAACCATCAATGTTATGACCGCTACTACCTTGGAACAATTACAGTTACAACCTCTTCTTCGGCCTACCCCAACCATTTTGGAATTAGCAGGTAAGACTAGGGTTATACTTGAAGGAATTTTAGATGATATCATGGTTACTTTAGCCTTGTGGGAGTACCCAGTTGATTTTGTTGTCATTCACTCAAAGGATCTTGCCAAAGGCCATCCCTTCATTTTAGGAAGACCTTGGCTCACCACAACCACTGCATTTATTAGCTGTAGAGAAGGGGAAATGACCATCTCAAATGGTCTCTCTATCCAGAAGCTCACCATTTACCCTCCAGCTCAACCTATTATGGAGAATATATGGTGGCTTAAATGTCCATACGAGAACGAGGACTGGGAAGAACCCGTATTGCCAAGTGACCATGCATGGGCACTTCAGGAGCACACAACATAAAATTTGCTAAACTAGTTCATTTATGCTATCACATGTGTGGATTTTCCACAATCTTTTCCCCAATTTGAGTACATGTTTGGGGAAGAATTTCAAGAACAATTAGACCCATCCATTTTGTCTTCGACATATTTTATTTTCCAGATAGATGAGTCTACCATGTCTTATACTATGCCCTACGAGATTAGTCCAGGGAAATTTTTACATATAAACTTCGGGCAAGATGCAGACCAACAGAAACAGTTAGTAGATATCCTTAAAGAACAATCAGGAGCATTTGCCTGGGAATACACTGACATGAAGGGTATACATCCCAACACATGCATCCATCACATATATACCCAGGGGGGAGTAACACCTGTTAGGCAAATCGAGAGAAGGATGAACACAACACTTCAAAGAGGAGATCCAAAAGTTGTTAAATGTCAGATTCGTTTATCCCATCTCCGATAGTAAGTGGATATCTCCGCTTGTAGTGGTTCCAAAGAAAGTGCCCGGAAAATGGAGAATTTGTGTTGAATTTCGGGAACTCAACAAATCCACTCTGAAATACTACTTTCCTCTCCCTTTCATTGACCAAGTTCTAGATACCTTGTCTGGAAAGAAGTAATTTTCCTTTCTAGATGGGTACAACATGTACAATCAGATTCTTATAGCACTCGAGGACCGGGACAAGACTACCTTTACTTTTCCTTGGGGCACGTATGCCTATAGGGTCTTACCATTTGGATTGTGTAATGCTCCTGCCACATTTCAATGAGCAATATTAGGGATATTTGTCGATCTTATTCATGATTGTGTGGAGGTCTACATGGATGACTTCACAGTCTATGGTAACACTTACCGAGAAGCCTTAGACAACTTAGAAAAAGTTCTCATCAGATGCCAGTGAATGAATCTATCTCTAAGTCATGAAAAATGCAAAATGTTGTTAACTGAAGGAGTGGTTATAGGACATCATGTTTCGTCTGAAGGGATAAAAGTCGATCCTGCAAAGATTGAGGTCATCATCAAACTTCCACCCCCCAAGACTCAGAAAGAGGTGAGAAGCTTTCTTGGACATGCCAGATACTACCGACAGTTTATTGAAAATTTTACAAAGATTGTTGCACCTATGTTTGGATTACTAATAAAAGATGTTGATTTTGTTTAGATTGAGCAGTGTCAAACTACCTTTGAAACACTGAAAGCTAAGATGTCTGTGGAACGAGTTCTTAGAGGGCCCAATTGGACTCTCCCATTTCATATATCCATTGATGCCTCCAACACCGCAATAGGAGGGATATTAGGGAAGAAAGAGGACCAGTAGTCCTATGCCATTTATTTTGTGAGAAAGAACTTGTCCCCTACCAAGTTGAACTACATAGTCACCGAAAAATAATTTTTGGCAGTTGTTCATGCTATTAACAAGTTTCGTCATTACATTACAGGCTATGAAGTATTTGTACATACCGATCATTCTGCCATTAGATTCCTCATGAATAAACCCATAACTAATGGCCGAGTGACCAAGTGGCTCTTTTTATTGCAAGAATTTAACATCATTGTGCTCAACTGACCTAGAAAGGATAATGTAGTAGCTAACTTTCTTTCCCGAATAAAAAATGAGGATGATGATATCCCTGTAGATGATAGTTTTCCAGATGAGCATCTTTTTTCCCTCTCTATCAATACCCCATGGTTTACGAATATGGAAAACTATCTGGCCACTAGGAAGTTACCGTCTCATTTGTCACCTCATGAAAACCGGAAAATTATTACACAGAGTGCTAATTACTCTTGGGTTGGTCATGATCTTTTTCGCACAGGTCCTGATTTGATTATTCGTAGATGTGTCCGAGAGGATGAGATACCTGAAATACTACGTAGTTGTCATGATGGACCATGTGGTGGCCATTTTTCTGACAAACGTACAACATATAAGGTGTTAGATTCAGGTTACTATTGGCCTAGCATTTTCAAAGATGTTGCCAAGTATGTGAGAAGTTGTGATAGTTTCCAAAGGATAGGAAGACCTACGTCAGCTAACGAAATGCCTTTGCATGTCCAAGTTATGACAAAACCCTTCGAAAAATGGCCACTCGACTTTGTAGGACCAATTTCACCCATGTCCTGTAGGAAGAACTATATTTTGGTTTGTACGGACTATGTCACCAAATGGGTAGAGGCAAATGCCCTATTTAGGGCTACAAAGAAGTATGTTGTCGAATTCATCTATGAAGACATCTTTACCTGCTTCGGTGTCCCTCGTGAAATTGTTACCGACCAAGGCACTCAATTCACTTCCAAGCTGATGAAAGAGCTAACAGAGAAATATGGGATTAAACACCGTAAATCTTCTCCATACCAGCTACAAGCCAATGGTCAGGTAGAATCCACAAACAAAGTTATGGAATCCATATTGACCAAGACTGTTCAGTTACATCAATGGGATTGGGATGATAGGTTCCCAGAGGCTTTGTGGGCATAACGAACCACCTAGAGAAATACCACTGGGCATACCCCTTATGAGCTAGTGTACGGGAAAAAAGTACTTCTACCAATAGAATTCCAAGTAAGGACCTTCTGTATTGCCGCAGAATTATGATTGAACCTGGATGAGGCTCAGAAGCAACAAGCCATACAATTGAACGAGTTGGATGAAATCAGGCAAGATGCCATCCAACGAACAATATTAGTCCAAAACTAGAGGAGCAAGTGGCATGACAAGTTTATTAAGAAGAAGCACTTCCAACCTGGTGATTGGGCTCTGTTGTTTTATTCCCGATTCAAAACCTTCAAAGGCAAACTCACCACCCGGTGGTTAGGCCCTTACAAGGTAGACACTGTATATGACAATGGAGCTATAAAAATTAAAACAATTGACAATGGACAAGTCTCCTTTGTAGTAGATGGAAACCGACTCAAATTTGATCATAAGCCCATTTCTAGAGAAGATTTTCTATAGGTCATGTCAACTGACAAAGCATTGGCCTTAGTAGATGGGGAAGTCCCCCCTTGTTCTTGAATTTTTTTTTTTTTTTTTTCTTTTGAATTTCCTACTATATATATGTAAATAGTTTTTGAATTTTGTTAATAAGGCGATTCTAGATATTTCTATAAGTATTTATTTCACCATGAGTACATAGTTTCAAGGATATTTCTTCAAAACATTGTTACACTTGAATTTTGTGTTTGCTAAAGCATCAAATGAATATTGACTTACTGTAATTTGGCATATTTTTGCAAAAATTCTCATTTTTTTAGGCATTTTAAAGCAGTTGCTTTTGAAACTCTTCACCACTGTATAAGGAAGTGACACCATAACTATCAAGCCTAAAGGTCTCTTGTACATTTTTTTCCAAGAAACCTGAGTAAGTGAGTCAAGTGTCTTTATCAAAGAGTAACAAGGAGGTCTAATTAGCGGTTAGTCATGGAAACATCACAATAACTACAAAAGAAAAAAGTGAGTTGAGCCTAGAGATACCTTTATGTTCTTTCTTAATGGTACCATCCACTGCACACTAAATAGCTTGATTATATCATATCTTTAGATAGGACACGTCCTCTTAAGTACCCCTTACATCGGGACAATCACTAAGTAATATAACGGAAAGTCATCCTCTAACATAAATACCATCCCAATTAAAAAAAAGAAAGAAAAAAAGTTGTTTTCAGAGTTGTCCCCCCATCTTCTTGCACAAAGCAATCTTATACTAAAATCTTAAAAGATGGAGGGTCAGTCTCTAAGGGTGTAAGAGGCTAACCCGCCGAGATACTGAACAGGTCTACTGGCAGTAGGTACCGGCCTGTGGTATGACTAAGTAAACCCGCCAGAGTACTGAACAAGTTTGCTGGAAGCGGGGCATTCTACTTAGCGAGGATGGTAATCTGACAAAAAATAAATAATAAATTTAAACTTGTCCTGATGTACGACATTACTTGTAGACAAAGCTGACATGAAGTATGTGTGGTCAAGCTAAGGTTAATGAAATCCATAAACTTGCCATTGGGAAATAACTCTAAGACTATCTTGAAACTCTCTTGCCTATATATTCTTATCTATATATAGGATCTCTTATCCTATAGGTGGGGGCATCTTTTAATCGTCTCGTCAGACCAATCTACAAAATTTATCTTTACACTTGACTTACTATAAATCTTCAGCTATTGGGGGATACTCACTGGTTTCCTATACTTTTGATTGTGAGGTGTCACAATACTTAGGTGTGGGGAAGGGGTTCATGAGCTGACAAATGATCATTTCCTAGAGAAATAAAACCTTTGCAAGAATTTTTGTATTATTTCCATGATACAGGTTAATACATTGATAGTCATTTTATTTTGAAGTGCTAAACTCCTCTGTGCTATAAATTACTAAACATATACTTAACATACCACTCTTTATCGGTTTATCTTTCATTATAGACTGTACATTGTAGGTTTGACAATACATGTTTTATGCTTGCTATAACCTGTTAATTGTAGGTTTGACATTATATGTCATATGTAAGAGGACTGAGTGAGCATGATGGCAAAATCAACAACAATGGAGCATTCTGCCTCTGCTCATTAACCATTGTGATTGTAAAAAACACTTCAAATTTGTAGGCTATCCATTACAATAGGTGAAAATGTATTTAACACAGAGGTGTCGTATGAAGTACCGTATGAGGTGTCGAACGAAGTGCCATGTGAATTACACACCAGTAACTGTCCTAGATTCAAGGTAACTATATATCAATTACATTCAATTGAATTGGTTGCAGGCAATTGACTGAAGATGCTTTAGATGTTCATGATCAAATGTCCAAGTCAAAAGACTTGGACATTGATCTAACTGCGCATCATTACATTGCCCCCAAAAACAAGCCTTCGAATTTGAAAATTCCCACACATGGCAGCTCGTACGCACATGTGTGCAACTTACTCCACCATAGGCACATTCAAATTCAGGTTGGGTAACCATTATCTCAATTTTCCCTTGCCATTTTCTCTGCCCTGCGTTGAGAAACCGTGCCCAACCTCTACCATTTCTTCCCCTGTTTGAATTGCGCTCGGCCCGTGCCAAATTCGTGTCATCTCTTGGCTCGTTCACGCCCTTGCCTGGTGAATTTCGCCTCTGTCACAATGCCTAGGAGGTATGAACTCTCTTCCTATGCAGATCTTTTTGCCATTCCCAAATTTGCACAGTGTAGAGAGGTGTTTTTGCACGCAGGCTAGGGGCCATTTTTGTTTAACTTGCAGGGCCATGATGATGACCTCTCCATGCAATTTTCCCTTGGTTTCGATGGGAATACAACATGCATGGGGTCTCTTTCCTTTGAAGTCGTAGAAGAGTCCATTGCTGCAGCTACGAAGCTCCCAAGAATGGGAGATAGATGGTTCAAAAACCACCAACTGTTGTGCTCAAGTTATAACAGGGTTTTTAAGCCCGAATTCGAGAACATTTCAGGAGCAAAAGGATATTACCACAAAAGCATTTCCAAAGGGTCAAAAACTATACAACCAGTGACAAAATTAAAGTGCGCTATGACTACACAGGGCACGCGTGCACATGCGCAAAATAAAAACGCCGGAAAAGCGCACATGCGCCCGATGCACGACTGTGGTTGCTAAAAGCTGCGCACATCTAAGAACAACGCATTTATGAGAGTGGTCGGCCTCCCACCCACTTCTGGTTCAGCTTCCAAGTTGATTTGACACTCAAATCTGGACT
>ML783873.1:297458-311517 GCA_009831015.1 Picea engelmannii | reverse complement strand
AGTTTGAGGGGGATATTGGAGATTTGGTCACCTGGGTTGTTCTTACCAATAAAATGAATAATGCAGAAGCAGAAACAAGAACAAATTTGTAAGAGGAAGCTTCACATTGAACAATTAAAAAACAAATTGAATTTATTAAACAAAATAAAACACATTGCATCAGGTTAGGCTATTACATTGTTGCAAAAGTGAAAAGGATTTTCCTTGGATCCAATGATGCAGAACGCCTGTATCTCCGCCACCGTCCATCAGTTAAATCTTGTCGGCCATGAGGGTCAGTTTCCTTATGTTGTGCTGGTGCCATTATAGGAAGGATCACTTTTTTTTAGGTGAACTGCATGGAAAAAGAGAGACTTAAGGATTCTGTTTGTAGACCTTCAAAATGAAGCATTTATACATCCAAAATCATCATCTTCTCAGCCATATCTAAGCATATGAAGAAAAGTGCAACCTTTTAGTTCGTTAATTACGCTGAAGTTCAGTAAAAGCTTCAGGGACCTGTAAAGGACATGACTAAAAAATGTAAAACTTAAATGCATTGACTATAATAATGATTTCCTGACTCATTAATAATGATTTCTCAATTTTTATTTTGCAATTATCTCATTTTGGGTAGCCCTATACAGCCTAGCAACTTCAGAAATAGTCACTCACAGAAGCACATGGGAGATTTTATTCAGGATATCAAAGGATTGGTTGCCACAACTAAAATAAATACTTGCAGCGGCTTGATATGGACTCCTCATAGAGGTTGATCATTTAATACTCACCTTTTGGTAATAACAGATAATAATGACTTACGGTAAGCTTTGGGTTTCCAACAGCCTTTGCACCATAATTTTCAGTTGAACTAAAATATGCAACTTTGATATCTATCTTTACACTTGATATTGAAGCATTGCCATCGTTTTCTTCTGGGAAACAATGGTTAGTGTGATTGTTGTTTACATGCATTTCTGGCATTCGATGCTCCTCTTATAATGTTGCACAATATGTTAATGAAGTAGAAACTGCCATATGAGGTGTAACATTAGGCAACGAGCACTCTTGTCCAGAAACATATGAGACACCAACCATTAATTTGAGTTACAATATGCATTCAATCTTCATAAGTTCTATGATTTTTTTTATGCCATCCTTCCCAAATGGAAACTCAAGAAGTTTTGAGATGGTTATAGATATAATCATAATTCTATGATCTAATCATCTTATCCATCTCTTCCATTTTGTTGATACTCATGAATTTGATTTATTTCTATACCATGCTCTTCCTTTTCAACATGTGCACAATATTGCAAATTATTCACAAATCCATGTACAAGAGTGATATATTTTTTAGTCTCAACACCCCATAGGGGGATAATGTCCCCATGTTGGAGTCATTGTTAGATCTTGAAAATTTGCTTTTTCTTTTCAATTCCCAACCAATGTAGCCATCATGATTATGCAAACCTTCTCCACAAATGATGCATGAGAATGAAATACATCCATTAACCTTATTTTTTTAAGGTTAATGTACCCCAAAGAAATGAGCTCAAATTTTATAGTCCCTCCTCCATTATTAGGTTTTAAGTGAGCATATTACTAGCTAGTGACATCACGATATTGATTTCTATTAAACCCAATGGATCAACACAATAAATATAGCTATTGCATATTCAATAAAGTGGAGATCACATGATGGGTAGTCTTTAATAGATCTATCATGGAGGTCAGTGATCTCATACACTCTATTGATGGAGTTGCCTTAAAAACACCAGAGAAGACAAATTTAGGAACAATACATTTTAAAGAATCCAATGGTATGCTTAGGAGATGTTTCATGATGACTGAGGTACTCCATGTTTAAGGAGAAGCAATTACATAGAATGGAGTTCCATGAGTGCAATTGATATGCAAGTGTTGGGAAATTAAGGAGTCATGATGGAAGAAACTACCTCCATTTTTCCATAGATAACTGAATACAAAGGTAGGTGGGAATGAATATCTCCCACACCCATTGAAATAATCTAAAAGGTTAAGGTGATTGACCATATTAAACAATAGACTATAATTTGTCTTGGCTTCCATATTATAAATCAAGAAGTTCATGGTAAAAGTTTAATGAAGTTTGTCTATCTTAGTGAAGTAGGTCAACAAACATTGATGAATACAACTACCTTCACCAATTGGACGAATCATTTTAGAACCTATTTATACATGTGTTCAATAAATAAAGGATCAGATCCTTTTGCATTCACGGTTTTTTAATTGGTCTCATATTATTGGTTTGTTCATGATCTGGAAGTGCCATCACCCATCCTCTCCTTTCCATATCTTAGACTACAATAATAGTTTCTAGGAAATACTCTTAGTTGTATTTTTCTTATGGATTGTATTCCCATAAGATAAAACCCAAAGAATAAATTGATGTAGTGTACCTTTTGTATATCCCTTGATGTTTATTTCATTTTTGAACTGACATGCTCTTATTGGGAAAAGGTTGACGTGGCCATATTTATCATGATGGGGAAACCATTACCACCATTTATTTTGGTCACCTTTGTCTAAGCAATCACAATTCGGGGATATATATTCTACAAAAGTCATCGAGGAATCATAACTAGCCCAAACCAATGTTGCATGCATTATTTCACATTCACAAGCACAAGCACAATCACTATCATGTCATTTGATTAGATTTGAACCTTAGTGGGGGATATATTAGCTACCTATGTTCTTTCACTAACCTAGAAAGTCACCATTGACATCCCTTGAATCACTAGGGTTAATTTCTTGGACTGCGTTAGAACTAAGAAACTCTATTAGAGAAGCCATTGGCTATTTTGTTTATTTGATTTTTATTATCTTTGGTTGTTAATGAACTACCACTTATATTTGAATTCCTTCATTGTTTTTTTGGATAGTAATATGAGAGATATGATTTGGCAAGATCTATTGAAAGCATATTGTTGTTATAGATTTCTCCATTCCATTTTCAACCCCTCATAATGAACACTTTGATTCCATATCCCAATGGTAGATGCACTAGTCAAATAAGAGTAAAACTCTCTAAACTTTTTATTTGGTGTTCATCATTTCATTTCTCATTTATATAACCTTGGGAGCTCCATTATGAAATCTAGAGTACATGAACTTCAAGAATAAATCTTGGGGTTTCTCGGGCTAGGGTTTCCATAGGTTTTTCATAGTTGGGGATAGTGTGGGGTATATGTGGCTCTACATATTCTAGGGATGAATGACACAATCCAACTCATGGATTATTCGAATGATGGTTTGTTGGAATATCAAATCTTATGTTCAACACCTGGATTCACGTCATTAGTGGATCAAATTTCTATGATTATGGAAGAATTTATGTTTGTTGTTCGATGGGATGGTGAATATGCATATGATCCAGAGACTCAGGTACGATCATTGGAGGAAAGTGTGGGAGAAGGTACTTTGGGTTGTTCACATCTGTGTGAAGGATCCAATTCTTTAGGTTGTCTACCAACCACATCGTAAGAGGTACCCTCTGGCCTTTGTGCTGAAGCAAGCAAGGTGATTACATCGGGATATGATATGAACAATTTTAATTCAACCCTTTTAGAGTACATACGAGATCTGGGTTCTTTTCCTTGTTCTAGTACTCAATCAAATTTCTTTGATTATACAAAGGGTTTAGGTTTTGTGGGATCCCAGTTAATACTTGACCACCTCCAAGGTGATTATGTATAGGCAGGAACCTAGAAAAATATGTGAAGGAAGAGGAAAGTCTTAAAATCTTATGGTGGTGGAGTAGACTTGGTTGTGGGGAAGGATATAGTAGTAAATAAATTCTTGACCTATCAGGCTGAACTCTGGTTGGAAAATTTGTTGGTAGAAGGGTGGGTATGAATGTGTTGCTAAGTTGGATGGAGAGCACTTGGGGGACAGGTCAGGATATACCTCAAAAACATACCTTTTAGCACAAGGCTAGTTGGGTTTTGTCCTGATCAGAGGCAGATGCATTATCCGTGTTGAAATATGTTTGGTTTATGGATATATATTATCTATCCATCAAACCATGGAATCCCCTCTTTAATGCCTAGGATGAGAATATGGTGACCACCCCTGTTTGGATTAAGATACCGAGACTTTGAATGGATTTCTAGATTCCTTTAGCTTTGTGGGCCATATGTGATTGGCTTGGTAAGACCATTTTGGTTGATAATAGTTTCTTGTATGAGGGTTATTGATCCTTTACTCGCATTTTAATGGATTTGAATGTTATATTTGGGTTATATGAGTCTATAAATATCATTTTGGTGGAAAGAAAGCATGTACAAACCCTGGACTATGTAAACATACCCTTCTGATGCTTTAGATGCCATATATACGTGTATATTCTTATGGATTGTGATAAACCCTCAATAAGGAAAATATGGATGAAAAAATAAAACATGCACCTATTAGGTTCAAAAGGACCTATAAGACAAGCAATTGATGGAATTTCATTGGTAAGGTGATCCAGGTGGATATTGGTGGCCACCCACCTGTTCCAACTGGCTCCTCGTGTCTATTTTTTGTTCAATATGTTCTTCTGTACTACTTTGTAATTGTGAGTTCTAAACTTTTGGGGCTATCTGAAGCCCCACACATCCTCTAGGTGGATACAAGTGGCCTCTCGCCTAATCCAACTAGCTTATTTTGTATGTTTTCATGTCAGCACATCTTGTTGTACTTCCAGGGTCGTTTTGGGGCCCTAAACGTTTTTTTTTTGGGCTCTCCATAGTCAAACTGTAGATGGAGTCAAATATTTATGGCGGAATGTGTATCTCTCTGAAATACCTTTCCAACGGGCTATCACGTGCCTTAAACAGAGGTCGTATGCAAAAGTTACGACCCTTGGAAGTTGAGGTAGCAAATTACACCAACTTACCCATAGGGCCCACATGACTTTTGGCGTTTCACCTTCTAGGGTTAGGTTATTGGATGTATAGGGTTTTGGCATTCATGAGTAATATAAAAAAGGCCTCTGGAACCTCATTGAAAACCATTCTACTCATATGGATGCATGTATCAACTGCATCTCTTCTCAAAGATAACTACCACCATTCGAGCAAGTGTTTTAGTTCTGTAGTTTTACAGTTTCAACCTATTTCGTTATTTAATAGAATATATTGTTCACTGGATATTTGTGTTATTCTTCATATCTCTGTGTTTATTGTATTCAATCTGTTAATTAGTTCGTTCCTCTCCTAAATCCAGATCATAAGCACGGATGTGGTTTCTCCTCTCAAGGTCAAAGGTCTTAAGGGTGATAAGTTGGGATCTTTTAAGAATAATTATCTGCAAATTGAAGACATTTCCATCTAATTGATAGTGGACACTAGGCTTGCTCATGAAAATGTTTGGGTTCTAGATAACTTTGTACGTTTTGGTCAAGTTTCATTTCATCTTGATGTAGAGAAGGGATCAGATGTAGTCATCGACCCAATATAGGTCTTTGGTAAATTGGAATATTTTCCTTCTTGCACCTTTTCAAATGTGTTGTCAAATTATCAAGGAGTGGGATTGGGGAATCCTTCTTCAGGATAGAAGTGTTGTTCAAATTCTTTTCTTTCCCATTTGAATATATCTTCTCCTAACTCTCATTCATGGGTGCCTTTGTAGAGGGTGTGTGGTACCTTCATCTGCAATGAACTTTTTCCAATCCCATCAATTGCCTTTTATCTTTCTTTCTTTATTTTATTTCAATATAGAATAAGGAGAGGTTGAAGTTCACTGCCCTAGCGTGGTGACCAGGTGATGGAAATGTCACCCACAAACACCTAATGGAAATGAGAAGGTTCGCTCATGATGAGACCCCCTTTCTCTTAGCCATGCAACTGAGAGCCATTACCCTGGTTTGGTGACTAGATGATGGTAATGTCACACCACTAGATATTCATGGACATGATAGATCGGATCCTGACAAGACATCCTATCCTTTAACTAACCTTTTCAACATTCTTTATTATATTGTGGGTCCCCTTTATTCAAAGATAAGCATTTCATTTCTTTCCTGGGTGATACCTCGGCGAAGCATTTGGAAGGTTTATACAAGGATTTTTTCTTTTACCCAACATCAACCCCTCTCGGCCTTCAACCCCTTCTTCCCATAGAATGAGAGACAACCCCTTCTTGGGTCAATACACCCTAAAATCCCAAGAGATAAGAAAATGGAGGGGAACAATGATTGAAAGTGGTAAGTATGGTCGGTAACGGTAAGATGGTTCATTAAGGGAGTTCCCAGTAACAAACCCATCCCCAAGGAAAACCACTTACTATGGCACAATGTCAACCACCAAGGTGAAGTAGGGAAAAGGGCATAATGTCCAAGTATATATCATGAGATCGAGAGAAATCTAAGATACAACATAATCAAATGACTTAAATATTGAAACGATGCTCACCATAATACTAACTTGTACCTCATGGAGCAAGGTCGACTCCCTTCCAAAAGCTAGCTGGTGTGGTGGATGCCATCTCCAAAACTGTGACCATCTATGGTGGTGAGTGGGTTTTCCATCTGTGCAAAAGGGTATTATTGGTCATGTAGTCTCTCAGCACTCCATATCTGCAACCTGAGGGCCTCAAGACACAATCTCCTTACTTATCCACAAAATGGGGATAATAGGCATCCCCATCCCAAACCCTTTAGAATTTATTCAATTCCTTCATGGTTTATTTCCATGTTTGTTTTTTGGACTCTCTCCAGGAATTTCAGCTTAATCTGGATCTCTCCCAATGATCTGGACCTAGATCTTTAAAAACCATTAATTTTCATTTTTTGTCAAATCCAAGTAGAAATGGATGTGTCCCTCTCTAGAACTTTTGTATATCTCCTCACTGTGGACAAAACCCAAAAGTTTAATCTCAATATGACTTAATATGCTCTATTTATGGCCAAAATAGGAAAATGGCTCCATACTTTTTTTTAAGAGACTGTAAGACAATTTTTTCTATGTGGCATTTTTTTGACATGGCTATTGATGTGCATTTTGGGACCACATGGCACCCTAAGGTGATTCCATGTAACCCTCTTTGCCACCCTAGCCTTGCCCCATCAACCATCATCACCTTCTTCCTTTATTTTATAAATTAAACTATATATTGGGCCCCACCATACCCATATGCCCACCTGGAACCTTCTTTGACCATGGATGGGACAAAGGTCCCACCTCTTCTATCAGAATTCCATGCAGTTCCCATTTATTAGTTGTGGGAATGGGAAGGTCCCATCCAACACCTTTTTTCCTCGGGCGTGCACAACCAACATACTCATGCATCTAATGACGAGAATTATAGGAAGATCGATGACCCACATCAATTTCTCATTGTTAATATGTGCAAGGGTTAACAACCCTTCAAGATGCGATAGTGGTTTCACCCATGCTATGTGGCATCCTCCCGTTTACTTTGCATTGCCAAAATCCTTATGGAAAAATATTTTTCTACCATGCGCTACAACTTATGGTATTTCTCAATACCACCTCACCTAATTTGATGCCCACATCAGCCCCAGGCCTACCACCATGCATTGCAGACCCTGCCACTGTGGACCTACCACTTGGTACCTTTTCATTTTTTGTGACAACTCACATGCTCCCCAATCCAACCGTAGAGATCAGTGGACAATCAACAAGCCACAATGATCTCACATCATCAACATGCGTGGAGGTTAACAACCCTTTGCATTGTGATAATGGTTTCTCCCACGATACACGATGCATTCCCATTGGTTTCACATCGCCAAGAGACATTTCAAAACCACTCTCCTCAACATGTGATACCACTTACCAGTACCACTCGTGGTGTCGGGCCACCACTCTTCCATTGTGCCACCATATTTCCACTGTGGTAGTCCACATCACCACTTCTATGCCATCGCCACCTCATCCACCATGTGGCCTCCACATCATGTTGATGTCATGGTACAAAAAATTACCCAAATTTAAAAAAAAAACATATTTTCAAAATTTTTGTTAGGGTTGCCATGAAACTCTGTACTTGGCTTCTCGTGACCAATTCCATCCCTGTGAAAGGCAATTTGACCTCTACACCTGGAATTCGACACTCCTAGGTCGAATTCTCAATGAATTTCTCTCTAGAAATTGGGGATTTTGCCCAATTTTTCCCAATTTCACCATGGGTATCCCGCAAATCCCAAATTTGACCAATTACAAGTTGAAAAACACTAAATCAAAGGTTAGATTTGGGGATTTTAATCCCCCCCTAAGCTCAATTTCCTCAAATTCCTCTTGAATTTTTTTTCCCAATTTCACTGGAGTAATTTATTTATGCTTATTTTTCCCCATGCAATTTCAGTGTTTGAACCCGTAGCTATGATACCAATATGTAATGTCCCCTAGCTTAACTGAGGAACATTACTACGCGGAATACACATAAATAAAAAAAAAATTGCTAATTCATTTCCTGTAGCTCACCAGCCACAATTTATACACATAATTAACTAGATTCTAATACCCATAATTAAATGCATCTGCCTCATTCTAGATGAAGATGAATGTAGCTAATAAATCATCCATAAAAACACATAAAACCATTCTCATTCACAAAGTAAAATGCACAACCATAAGACTCATAAGAAAAATTAGATCATAGATAAACACTTATCTTTAAAAGAAAGTTTTTGCAACCAACTTCTTGGGAAGAACGTTCCACCCAACCATAGACTTATTGTTCCAAATATCAACATAAAGTCACCCTTGAGCTAGGGATAAGAATCCATAAAATAAGGTTTCCTCTCACAACCCACTCATAGCTCAATATCCTGTAACCCAATGGTATTCTCCTACACCTATCCCAAATTTCCTCCAACTCTCTTCCTCTTGACTTGCCCAACCCAAGGAATGTACCCCTTCACTACTCTCAGTCCATCGGGTGTCCCATTCATTTATTAGGGTCTCTTTGGCTCAGGTAACCATGAATATATGTGTTGGGAACTCAAGGGAACTCACTGCCAGGAGAAATAGCAACAACCAACAACAAACACTTGTTGTTACAGTGCAACTCACTCAGGAGTTCACTCTTTATGCCTGAAAACCTAGCTCTTCAATTTTTGGCTCCAAAATGCTACAACATGCTCCAGAATTCTCCCAGCCTCCTTGTTCTAAATATGGTGCTCTTTTTCCCTGCTTCCCCCTTGTTTCTCATACCAAATTGAATGTGAAAAACTACTTATTCTCCCCATACGAATTTCCTCTATTTTTCCTAGACATTGACTACTCACTGGGGACGTCCTTGAGAAGTGAAAAAGTAATATTTTCCCTGTCGAAAAAATTGTGGACCGAAAAGTACCCCTGAAGCAGGTAGAGTGGGTCCTGCACCTTCGAATAAACTAAAGGGATAACCATCAAAAGGGAAGGGAAGGAAAGGTCATTTGGATGGAAGGGTCCTTTAAGGTAAGTATTGAGCAGAAGCTCACCCTCATGAAGTTCCAGTGTCTTTTATTTCTGTTCCATATGCGGGTGCATTTTCCTAGGTAGATTGCCTTGAGCCAATTCTAGTTTCAGTGTCAGTTGCTGATTCAGTTGATCCGGATCCAAAAATGTTGATTGTACTTTAGCCCCATGCTTCTAATCACTATGGGATGTGACCTCTACACCCACCCTTTGATAGGTATTCAATGATTGGGCTCTCATACACTCAAACAAAAAATAGATGGTTGACCTAAAAGATAATAAAATTCAAAAAGATGAGTTTGAATTAATACATATAAATCATTTCCCTAGGTTCCCCTCTCGTGTGGATTAATCAGTCCCCATCTCTATCCATATTCCCAACAATTGGAATCCCATTATTTTTTTATTAAAAATAGAAAATACATTTTTCATATTACATTGCTTGGCCCTAGCCATATCCATATCTACATTATGCATTAATTAAATTGGGGATTATAGTGGGGATGTTAAAATGGATCTGATGGTATCATAGTAGAAGTTTGAATGCACCTAGTGAGACTTGTATGGTAAGTACTTGTAGTGATTACAAAATAAGTGGACATGTGTTGTTGTCAGGTCTAAAGTGAAGTATAAAACCAATAACGGAAGGGGAACATTATGGAGGAGATGAGGAAGAAGATCCCAAGATCAGGTTCGACCGATCTGAGAAAATTTTGGCCACATTAACATGAATGGTGTCACAAATATTGGCAGTGAAGTGCAAGGAAACAACACCAATACAGGGTTGTCATGAAGGCCCCAAGAAGGAACAAAATGAGCTAGACGCATAGCGTAATAATGAACCAGATATGGGAGAACGAAACTATAGTAAGACACAAGTACCATTCCATGTAGAGGCCAAGGTGGAAATCAAGCCATATGTCAGGGAAGTGGATGCTATCATGATGAACCAATGGCCACAACAGATGGAAGTATACGTCAGTGTGCATGCAGTAACTTGAAAACAAAATATTGTTTTTTCTTGGTTGAATATTGAAGGTCATGCTTTGACATTGTGAGAGGGTGATACAATAAGCATAGCACTAGGAAATGAGCCACTAGTGACTGATTATGAGGTGTTCAAGGACATGATCAAATCCCCATTTTATCCAATAGGATATGAGGAACACCAACAAATCGTATGGAAATACTTTAGGCAAAGACAAGGACAATCAGTGTAGGAGTTCACAACATAGTTCAGGAAGAGAGAAATTCAGATGGGAGTCTCTCTCAAAAGCCCAAACATGTTAGTCAAGTATTTGGGGTCATTGTTACCTTAGATTCATAGAAAAATGATGTTATTTGGACCAAAAATGATTGATGAGGCTAGTATTAAAGCATAGTACCTCGAGGGAGATAAGCAAAAGCAAAAAACAAGTATGCACAAGCAAGTGGAACCACATGAGGAGCAGAGAAAAAAGAAAAACAAGAAGAAGTGGAATGTGAAGAATATTGTGGCTATAACACAAGAAGAAACATCTTCTTCCCAATAGTGTAATGGATGTGATCAAAAGGGACACATTGAGGAGAATTATTGGAAATTAGACCCTAAGAAGTGCCCTAAATATTTCTAGAAAAAGAAAAATAAATCATTGATATCATTGGATGCTAAGGAATGGGTGGATAACACATCAAACCTAGAAGGGAAGATTAATTTCACCAATCTTCATAAAGAGGTGTAATTAGTTGGTTGCATTCATAAGGAGGAGAAGGATATTACCTCACTCTTATGCATTAAAATCCACATGAAGTAAAGCAAGGTGGATTGTTTTTTTGGTCCCAGTTCGGAATCCAATTTTATCTTTGCACAACTGGTTGAGAATATTGTGTTGGAGACTCAATATCATTTGCATCCATACCCCCTAGATTGATAAGGAAAGATGTGGAATTGAAAGTGAGCAAACAATGCTAATTTAAGTTTGCCATCAATCAAAATTTTGTTGATGAAGTAGTTGTATATGTGGTCCCTTTGGACATATGTGGAGTCATATTGGGAAGTCCATTATTGTATGTGAGAGATGTCATTTTCTAAATAAGATCAAACCGATGTAGGCTAGTGAAGGATGGAAAAGAATATGACACAAATTCACACAAGGACAAAGCTAAGCTCTCTTTGATTAGTTTTCATTAGGCTAGAAGAATCACGGGAAGTACAAAGAATTTGTCTTGTTGTTCTTGAGAGAAGGAAGGAAACGAGGGGAAGGCATCGTGTTGGATATGAAGGAAACCTTGTAAGGATGTAGTGGTGAGAAATGCCAACAACTACAATACTAATTGAATTCTACAATGAAGTGTTTCAATAGCCTTGGAGACTGCCACCCAAGAGAGAGGTTGAACATGAGATTCAATTGTTTTCAGAGTCACCACTACCTAACATTAGGATGTATAGGTAGATCATCATCAAAGAAGATGAAGAAAAGAAGCAACTACATTAGTTGTTGGATCGGGGAGTCATCAGACCCAGTACATCACCATGCGGCTCACCCATCATCATGGTGCCAAAGAAATATGGAAGTTGGAGAATGTGCATTGACTACCATGCCCTGAATAAGATCACCATCAATAATATATATCCTTTTCCAAGGATTGATGACCTGTTGGATCAATTGCAAGAAGCCAAATTCTTCACTAAGATAGACCTCAAATCAGGTTACTACCAAGTGAGGATCAAAGAATAAGACGTGTGGAAGACAACGTTCAAAACAAGACAAGGCTTGTATGAGTGGTTGGTAATGCCTTTTCAATTATGCAATGCACCTGGAACTTTTATGAGACTCGTGAATGATCTGCTACACCCCTTCATTGACTCTTTTTTAATAATATAGTTGGATGACTTACTAATATTCAACAATACTTGGCAAGCACACTTCTCACGTGTGATGAAAGTACTAGAGACCTTAAAGAAGAATGAACCGATTGCCAACTTTCAAAAATGTGAGTTTGGAAAGACTTCTTTCATATACCTTGGACATATGATTGGAGGAAGTGAGGCGAGGGTAGATCCAAAAAAGATTGCACTAGCCATCACCCAATGACATATTCCCACCAATGTGATAGAGGTTAGTATTTTCATGGGAGAAACTCGATATGTGAGGAAATTCATTGTAAACTTATTTGCAGTAGCAATGCACGCCTTGACTGCCAAAGGAAAGCGCTTTCATTGGGGTAATATGCAACAAAGATTTTGAATACTTGAAAAATAAAATCAATGATGCTCCAGTCCTAGCCATGCCAAATTTCCAGCGACCTTTTGAGCTAGAGATAGATGCTAGTGGGTATTCACTAGGGGAAGTTCTCATGCAAGGAGGGAAGCACGTGTGCTACCATTCAAAGTTGTTTCATGGAGTATCACTTGAATACCCCATGTATGATAATGAATATTTTATTATTATACATGCAATGAAGATGTGGAAGCATTACCTCTTGGGAAAAGAGACCATCATACACATGAATCATCAACCCCTTAAGTATCTAAAAAGTCAGAGCAAGATGCACCAAGTGAGGCATTACAAGTGGTTAAGTCTCTTGCAACAATTCCATTTACTAATTAAGTACAAGAATGGAGTCACAAACATAATAGTAGGCATTCTCTCTCGACCACCATTGAAGAAGATTGCAATAGATAGAATGATAATGTAGCTTGAGCCTTTCACTCATGAAATTCTAAGTGAATATTATGAGGGAGATGAATATTTTAGAGGATTATACAAGTACTTGAAGGAGAGGTTGATCGTTGTTATGGAAGGAAATGAATACCACCTCCAAGATGGGTTGTTGTACAAGTTGGACAAATTATGCATACCCTAGGACAAAAGAGTTCAGTTGATGAGAGAACCACACACTTCTAGGGTTGTTGGGCATTTTGGTGTGACAAAGATAGTGTAAAATTTGCAGTGGTATGTGTGTTGGCTAAATATGTAAGAGCAGGTGGAAAAGTTTGTTAGAGATTGTGTTCTTTGCAGCACTAGCAAGCCAAGAAACCAAAAACTTGGCTTGCACATGCCATTTCCAGTACCAGGCAAGCCATGGGAGAGCATATTGTTGGGTCGCAAAAATATGACACTTTATTCATCTTTCATATACCATTTGTCGCCTTTATTTCCATTTCATTCTTCCATAAAACCATAATTATCATCACTTTC
This sequence comes from Picea engelmannii, assembly GCA_009831015.1. NCBI lineage: Eukaryota > Viridiplantae > Streptophyta > Pinopsida > Pinales > Pinaceae > Picea > Picea engelmannii. The sequence continues at coordinate 297,905 of ML783873.1, read as the reverse complement.
ATAAAAACATATGGGTTTACATTTCCATTTTCCAAATTATTTATTTTGGGTATTTTTAAGAGAATTTGTGACTAAATATTAGAAAATTAACATATTTTCATTATATCTCAAAGTTGGATGAGTTTTGTGATGACTACATGCATATTTGAAGATTTTCACAAAGTCAAAAATCACCACCTAGCTTCAAAATCGAATTTCATCTTCAAGCTTTGATTTGGAGATAATCATTCAAGCTAACTTCAAGGAGAAGATCATGGATAGACTATCTTATCTAAGATATTTGTGGAGGATTTGAAGGGATAGATTGAGAGAAAAGTGGATCTGTAATTATGAGTTTGTTATCTTTATTCATGTATAAATAAGTGGGTTCTCTCCTCATTTGAGAGGAGGCCTCTCTCTAGAATAGAGAATAGAAGAATAGAGTGATTGAGCTTTGATTCATAGTCT
>ML783873.1:257615-291419 GCA_009831015.1 Picea engelmannii | reverse complement strand
AGTTTAACATGTTTCTTTTCAATCATTAGCATAGATTAGAAATCCTCTTACCTTGCATATACTTTGCGTACATCTCATAAGATTACGACTTCGGATTGATAATTTATGTCGCAATTACTATCATATAATTCACTCGACACATATCAATGGATTTTGTTAGAGGATTTCCTTTGACTCGTAGAGGCCATGATTACTTGTTCTTTGTGGTAGTTCACTTCAAAAAAATGTTAGTGATAATTCTTGTAAGAAGATAATCTTTGGATGAGAGGAAACTGAACTATTCTTCGACCATGTTCGGGTAAATTTCAAATTGCCAAACTCCATCATATCTGATCGAGACAACAGGTTCTTGGGAAAATTTTGGATAGGGATTTGGGAAAGAACGATTACCAAGTTGAAATATTCCACCGCTTTCTATCCTCAAACTGATGGGAAAATTGAGGTTTTGAATAGGATGTTGGTGCAATTGTTGAGAGGTTACAACAACAAACATCCAAAGACTTGGGATAAGATACTAGTCTACATTCAATACTCCTACAATAGAGCATTACATTCTTCCACTAATAAGTCTCCTTTTGAGACTTGTTTTGGTTATTTCCCTACTTCACCATTTGATATCATGTCTAGACAAAAGAAAGATGAAACAAGGATTCAAGGAGAAGAACACAAGGCATGATAATTTGTGGACAAGATCAAGAAGATACATCTAAAGGTTCATGAGAAACTCAAGAAGAGCCAACAATTATACAAAGCCATGAATGATCAACATGAGGAGGATCATAGATTCTATATTGGAGACAAAGTGTGGCTCTATCTCTGTAAGGAACGAATACAAGGAGAAACAAAGAAACTCAAGCCCTTATATATGGACCATTTGATATCATTGAACATGTGAATGAGAATTCCTTCAAGCTAAAACTTCCACCTCATATGTAGACCAACTCAGTGGTTAATGTGGAATATTTGAAGTTTTTCGAACCTTGCATGCTATATGAGGAGGAAGAACATCATATTCTTCCTACTTTGGAGGACTTCTCTCCCCATGGTCTTGAGGAATTGAAGGAAGATACAGTTATGCAACACAGGGTGTGGGAAACTCGCAGATAACAACAAGAAACATGGTAGATTGGTCTCAAAGGACATATTGCAAGGAAAGTAAAGTGGTATGAGAGGAATTGGATTGAAAGCAAGTTCCCTCATCTATCCTTGGAATATTTTGGGGACAAAAATCCTCCCAATGGGGAGGTGTGATCCAAATTGGATCCGACAAGAACAATTGGCCATCGGTACATTCTCTAAGATGATTAGCACATGCAAATTTTAAGGCTATGGACGAAGAAGGAGATCAACTTGTTGGCATGAAGGATCCCTTTCCATCATGATGCTATCATGATTGATGTCCATTTTTGTATGTAATGTATGTAAAGTCAAACAATATATTTTTGTATGTAAAGAAATAATGAGACTTTCATGAGACCCTTTCCACATGGGAGAAAATATAAGTAAACAAAGAAAAGAAGGAGGAACATGCTGGAGAGAAGTTGAAGCGTTGGGGATGCCTAACCTTCAATCTATCCTCCCAGTGAACTCAATCTTCTATATCATGTTTCCCCATAATGAGTTCTTTGTCCATGAATGATGTAAAGAGGCTTCCCATATGTCACTGAGTTGCAAAGAGATGAACCAAAAAGCCTATAACTTTCCCATTACTGAATAATAAAGAGCTTGACTGAAGCCAAAATAATGTTGGTTTTCCCATTTGGGTTTCCAGGGTAAACTCTAAGTTTATGTGTGATTGTTGGTTTTGGATGCATTGTCTATGAATGGTAAATGGCGTGCAATTAATTTAATGGTTATTTGTGTATAGTTTATCAAAGAGAAATATGTGTTGGTTATTTTTCGAGCTCAGTATTCCTTTGATACGGTTCCCATGAGCCAATAAGAAAGACCAACCATTCTTTAACCATGCTCGTACATTCTTTATGAAGTTGGAAATTGAAGGCCCTCCTTCCCGAGTGGATGTTATTTACTTGTGGTTGCTAATTTCATTTTAAGAGTCGTCGGGGATTTTCTCTCACTCCTAGAGTCAATTTCATTGCTAACTGGTATCGACACTTTGTCGTAGGTCGTGCTTCACTTTCTTGGCATTGTTGGGGAATTTTCCTTTTCCCATAAGTCATATATATACCATAGTTTGCAATCTGGTGTTGTATGAACACTTACTATTTCCTCATACGTTTTTCTATGATGTTGAATATCAAACTCGACTTCTAGATTCTTTTTTATTTGTTGTGGGTTACCAAAATCACCCCTAGGCATTTTTATGTGTCGTGGGTTACCAAAATTGACTTCCAAACGTTTTTCCATGTTGTTGGTTATCAAATTCTCCCTTCCAACTTTTTCCTCAGCTATTGGTTTCCAAATCCGACTTTTAGAGGTTTTCCCTTCACATTGGGACATTGAATTTTCTCTCTGAGTTATACGCTTCATTGTTGGTCAACTTGAATCATCCTTGAGCATTTCAACTTCACCATTGGTTGTTTTCCTTATCCCTATTCGACCAATAACAATTTCTGGTCGACGTGATCAACCCTTGGTTTGATTGGGGTTCCATTTGATCAATTTGTATTCCTTGGTTTGCCAGACATGTGTATATTCAACTTTCTTGTCATTTTTGGGTTGACTTGACTTCTGAGTAATCGAATTACCTGTCTTTGGTTGACTCGACTTTCGAGTAGTATAATTCCTTGTCTATTTGGTCGAATCGTATTTCGGGTAGTTGACTTGTTTATCATTTGGTCGACCCAACTATTGGGTGGTTAACTGATCTGTTAGTTAGTTGACTCGACTAATGGTTTGGCTCATTGAGCTTCAATCATTTAGTGAGAAAAAAAATTACAATGGCATTTGCAAAGGATTCTATGATGGCGAGATGGTAAGGCTATAAACCTTTCGTTTATGGATCAGGAAGATAACCTTGATGTCTAAGGGAGGTATCTTTGATATGTTGGTCATGCCCTTTGGCTTTACTAATGCACCACTAATGTTCATGAGAATGATGGAGGATATTATGTGGCCATTCAACAATTATTTTATGGTTGTATTATTAAATGAATTCCTTGTCTTCGACAACATGTAGGAAGAGCATTCGTAACACATTCAATAAGAATTGAACACCCTATGACAACAATACAAGCTATACATCAAACCAAATAAATTCGTATTCAACATCAAAGTAATAAATTTATGGGGAAAATCATGGATTATTATGGTGTGCATGTAGACACTATTGTCCCCTAGGTTGTTCCTTTATCTCACTAGGGTCTCAAAGTTGGGGCACAATAGGTAGGAGCACCTTCTTATGCCATTCTAGCCCTTTGAGACAATCCTCAATCCAAAGTCTGTGTACCCTTAGTTATGATAAATTTATCATTCCATCCTATCACACTAGAAAAACTTTTCCATGAAGATCTGACTAGATTTCTTGTAGAGACAAAAGGTGCATGGAAACAATCCCTACAACTATGGTGATTTAACTTGGCTTTATAAGTAGGGAAATGGAAAAAATATTAGAGACAATTGAAATTAAATTTCATTAACATAATACATAAGGGTATCTTGATTTTGATTCCATATTCATATGACATAGTGTGGGAAAATGAACTTGCATCATAAGAATAAGAAAAATACTACTTTCTCATTGAAGAAGTTCATTGAACACTAAAAATCAAATGGAAAATACAAGATTAGATCCATTGATTCATTCAACACAAAATATACGACAAACATGGGAAGAACACATGCATAACTTGATTCATTTTTATTATTTCATTAGTGTCAATGTGCCTTGGTATTGATTACACAACAAAATCAATAGTTCTTTGAAATACAATTAGGGCACCAGATGAGGACTATAAAATCTTTGTCTCGGACCTCTATTAATTCCTTCTCAACATCTATAGCTTACAATTGAGTTTACCTAGTAGAGAAGAATAATAATGGAAATAATAGATAATCAACATGATATATCCTTCCAACATGGGGCCAATGGAACAATACAAAATGGTAGGGTTTATTCTCTCAAAAATTCGGCAACCTAATGATATCCAAAATCCCAATGATTTTTCTAATGTCAAGGGATGCTTATATAGAATATGTATGGTTCATTGTTGTTGTTCATTACTATATTATCTCTTAGGGATTAATATTTAATTAAGGGCCACCACTCATGCCTAATATTCACAAAATTAGTGAAGGTAATGTGAGTGGATAGCTGAAAAATGATTACTTATTGCTTTGGTCTCTTGCCCCTTCTAGAAATACTCCCCCTTTCAATTTAGGAAAGTGGTCTTGCCTATGTTGAAGTTGTTGTTGAAAGTGTATGAGAAGGCACCTAATGTTGAGGAAACATCTGACTGAGGGGAGGTACCTCCTAAGGTGTCCCTAGTGGTAAATTCATACAAAAAACTTAGCCGTTTCCACCCCTCCTTGATAACTATATTTTCCCTCTTAATATCTTCAACGAATTATCAGATTTCATCCTCTCGATGTGATCTGTGGGACCTTGAGAGAGGATAAGGTATATTTTGATGGTCCAAGTGGAAATAGATGGATAAATTTATTGCAAATCTTTGGTGGTGAGGGTATGGTCCCTTTGCTCCACAGAAAAAAAAATGGTATAGTCCTTTTGTCTGTTATGTTTGATAATCAACCTTGTTCTTCTCTCAATAACCCACTATATATTTATGGATAATGTGACCTCAGACGATTTTCCCATGGGCATGGAAGGCCATGATTTATCATGTTTCCCATGTCCATCATGAAGTTTTTAATGGGTTGTTCTACTAAAAAATACCTTCTATTAGTAATCACACATATCTTTATTTTATTGGTATAAGTATCAACATACATTGACACAAATGTTCTATCACTAATTCCTAATAATTATAGATCTTGAGCTAAGACTTTATTGAGGACCTAGTTGGCTATCTCTACCACTCTAGCCATGAACTCCACCTCCTCCTAGCCTCATATATATATGTTCGTACTTTTTTGTGGGGATTATCAAGTTATAGCTAGTACTATATGTGGTATATGAGTTTGGGAGTATCATCAAATACATTACCCCAAACTGTGCAGTTGATGGATATCATAGTAGCCTATAGTATATCCTTAGTTAGGGCTTCTTTATACCTATCCTTCTTCATATCTTTCTCTTCTCCTCATGCCTCTTCTTTCTAGCTTCTTCCAACTTTTACCCCTATTTTTTTAACTCGTCTTTCCTCTTGTTAGCAAAGATTTGGTTGTTGGTGGCTTACAACAAACTATCCTAGTGTTTTGTTTTCCACTCCACTTCTTTGAGGCAATGTTGGAATCTCTATCGGAGTTGCAACTTGACATTGTCTACCATCCCAAATATCCCAACAGTGAAAGCAAAGACTCAATTCTATTTGACTTGTGTGACCTCATATTGTAGGTTCTTGATCCTTTAGTTGTCATTATCCAGTTGTAGGGATAGTTTTGACGTTTTGCTTTGCTCAACTTGGATTTTTTCACTAAGGATAATGTTTTCATTTATGAGTAAATTGACTTCATCGATGAATTTTTCCCTTTCCTTCACCATATGTTGAGTTAAATAAGTGATTTTGGTTCATTGTAGACTCAAAATTCTTCTTCAAAGCCTCATTTGAATGGGACAATATCACATATTTTTTGTACACCACACTACTAGAGCTCTTTTCCATCATAATATTATAATTGGGAGGAAAGTCAATATTTTCAAGCTTAACTTGGCTGGCCCTCCAGTCTTGGGGCCCCATTTCTACATATGGATTTTGGACCAAGGGATCTAAGTTGGTTATATTGTATTGGCCCATCTCATCATTATAAATTGGAATGAGTATAGGTTTGTCCATGGAATAAGAGGATCTCAGGGTAGATGTAAAATCTTTGTTGGCCCTCCTTTATTTTCCCTCCTTCACTATCTTAAGGGGTTCACAATGATCCTAAGGATAAATAATGTCAAACCATGTGGGTTGTTGAACGCTCTCATGTGAGAGGATAGAATTGGTTGTACTAGGCTAACTTGTCCTCCAACTCTAGCCCCATCCTTGTGTGTATTAGAAGGGTAAGCAAGATATTTTGGATTTGGAATTTAGTTGTAACACAAGAAGAGTAAAGGTGGCCCTAAATATAATAACAAAGTACATGACAAATATTATTATCTTCAAGACGATTAATAGAATCCACATGCAAATAAGAAGAATGGGAAGTTGAAGAAAGACACATGCAAGTGGTGTGACAGGAAAAAAAGTCCTTGGAACAACAATGATGAATGTTATACCAAATATTCATCATCGACCAAGTAGAAAACTTAGGTATTTGATTCAGCTCCAACACACTAGATCCCCTAGATAGGTGAAAATATATCATCGATATGGATCATAGTGATGTTATTTCCACCGCAAATTTCCAACCTAAGCAACTCAAGGAGGGTGAACACCCCTTCCACTTATAGATGTGGATGGAGGGGACATCACTACATTTCATTATTGACTGTGATAACCAAAATATTTCTATCTCATTAGAGGCCATTAGGAAAATAATGTTGTACCCCCAACCATACATCATCAACTAGCTAAGTTTGGGACAAGACATCCATGTCAATCAATAGTGCTACCTACAATATGACATCAAGCCCTTGAAATATGTGGTACATTGTGATGTTTCCCTACTTAAAGTTTTTGATGTTCTTAAAAGACAACATATATGTGGAAGCCTCATGTTGTTTATCAATCCAGGCCCCACAATATCACTGTCGCCTTGGGATATAATCTCCATATCAAACTCTAAGAAATTAATTTCACCAACCTTCATCAACTACCTAATGTAATTCAATACAAAGCTTCTTGGGGTAAGGAGTTTAGGAGTTTTGTATGGGGTAGACTTAATCACATCCATTATGATTACTATGAAACATTCCCCCGAGAACCAATCACCCTTCTTGTGGTCATCACTTAACTGTAGCTAAGCCTTGATCTCATCAGGTATTCTTTTGGGATCTTTCCCTATGATGATTATGAAGGAAATGAACATGAATTCAATGATGAATTCAAATATTTAAGATTCCTTTTCACCTTTCTCAACCTATGGTATCCAATCAATGAATCTAGTGGTTTGACCATATTTAAATTGTTCCATTCCTAGGTTAGAAAAAGTGTCTCTCTGATATAAGATGAACATGTATACTAGATAGGAGGGGTAGTGGAACATTCTATCAGTATTGAAGTTTTCCATTTGTTGTTAGATTTTAATAGTTATGATATATGCATATTTAAATGAGGGGTTCAGGTGACCATCTAATAGGTCAAGCACACCATGCTTTCATCTACCACAAAACCATCATCCTTTCCTAGGATCAAGATGAATAAAGAAATAGGAACCTAGATCCACCTAGAAAATTTTCTTTCCTATAAAAGGGGAAGGAGGGATTTGAGAAATACCCTGATTATATAACAATCTCTAGAATATAGCTACCTTATACTCATCCAACATGCCCATTTATTTATTTCTTTTTTCTTGTAGGAAACAATGATATCGATAGAGATTCCTAGCATGGTGGAAATGGATTGATTATTAGCTTATAAAGTCTCCATCTAGTCATCCATAGACACGAAGAATGAGGTCAAGGGGCTATAGTGGACATCACAAAGTTCCACAAATTCAAGGAATGGGTAGGTTTCTAGGACTACATGTTGCACTAGATTAAATTCCTAATAGGGGGTCCTCTTCACTCCTTGCACAAAGCATCAATATGTGGCTCCAATCAATTGGTAGGGAGGTGGAGGAACTTAGTTTTGGGGTGGCTACTCTTGTGAATTCATCTGTGAAAGGGGTGGTAGCTTCAGGGAAGAAATTTGGCTCTTTGTTTGAGTGACAACTGGTTGAGTGGGAGGAGGATTTCGCAGAGGAGGATTTTGAAGCTTTAGGAATAATGAATTAAAGAAATATTACATAGGTGTTGAAGTAAAATAGAAATTTGTATATGAAATAAACTCACTAGGTAAACACCAATTCTTGTTATTTCTTAGAAAAGAGGCGACTTTGAAGGTGGCAGGCTCTACACTCCGTTCAATAGTGGAAGTAGATGATTACAAGTTTAGCAATTTTGTTAAGATTCCTCTTTCTTAAGTTGTGCATGCAAAATGAGGGAGGGAGGGAAACTATTTTATCTTTTAATTGATGAACAATAATGCATGTGAGATTTAATTCTATAATAACATTCCATAAAAGAAAATATATTACTTGCGCCAACATTTTTATTTTCATGGCGTGGCACGTGGTTGGTTTTGATTTATGAGGGAGATAAAATGCTTAGGGACCAATAGAAACTTAGTTTAGGTGGAGATCTCAGATTATCCATGGGTGGATATTGTTTTATTTTTGGCATCACCAACTTTATCATTGAGGAGAAGGTGTTCCAAAAAGGCATGTGGGTCATTGATCTAAGGTTTTGATGCTATCATGGTTGTTTGAGGCATCTCTAAATTTTGGGGATCTTGATAGTCTTGTCTCCCTATGATGTGATCATGGTTGTAGGTATAATGGATAAATATGAATCATAACCATTCATGGCACTTAATCCCTTTTTAGTTCCCATTCAAGCCCTTCTCTATGATATAATGCAAACCATAGATTTTTTTTAGCAGGGCTAAGATGCATTGTTTGCGACAGTTGCAACAATTTCAACCCTTGACAGAATCATCTCCTATGATGCAATGTGAGCCATTGATCTTACTTAGATGGGTGAATATATACCATTCATGAAACTTCTTACCTTTTCACTCCTCGATGTACCTACCACCCTACAGTGAATTGTTAATGGTAGATTTGAATGAATGAGCCAAATATTGTTCATTTGTGGCATTTTACACTCCACCAATCCTTTATTAGACTTTCCGCTACAATATGATACAAGCCCTTGATAATATTATAGCAGGGTGAATATGGGTCAATCACGACATTTCAATTTTTTCCATCTGTCGATGGACCTACCACCCACAATGGATTTCAAGTTATTGATCTCTTTTAGCAGAGTTTTTTATGCACCAAAATTCCCAAATAGCATAAAAAGATAAATAGAAGTAAATTTGTGCCTTGAGAATGAGAGAGAATAATGAATGAGACGTCTCTTTGAGGGGACAACCTCCATTTACAATTCAACATATGTACAAGATGCGATTCTTTCTAAAACTAGGTCTCCTTGGTATACATAAGAGACAAAGGATACAATTACAATTAAAGGGTCTAGCTGACTAACAAGAACAAGACTAATATAAAAAATATAAATGTGATAACTTAAAATCTATAGATTAACATGTCCATCCCCTTTAAATAAGTGTTTCCATCAACAATGGATTAGTTGTGGATGTTTCTGCATGAAGAACTCATCTTCCCATGTCGCCTCTTCTATTGGTAGCTTCTTCCACTTGATGAGGTACTTAGTAATTTCTCAATTTCATAGTTGCTTGACCTTGGTTTTAAGTATTGTTTATGGTTCTAGTATGATTTTCCATTCTTCATTAATCTTTGGTAAAATAGTTTGAACTAGGATCTTCATTGATTACCTTCTTTAGGCAAGAGTCATGGAAGACTGGATGTACACGTGAAGATAGAGGCAAATCCAATTTGTAATCCATACTTCCAATCCTCTGCAATACCTTATAGGGACCATAGTACTTGGGTGTTAATTTATTGTCCTTTTTTCTTGCTTGAGGGACATCTATTTGTATGGTTGTGGCCTTAGAAATACCCAATCCCGCACGTCAAATTTCCTTTGACACGCTGTTGATCTACTTGTTGTTTCAAATTATTTTTTTCTATAGCCAAGTTGTTCTCTAATATTTGGAGAACCTCTAGTTGATGCTCTATATGGTCCTCCACTACTTGAACCTTAACTTTCTCTCTCAAGGGTGATTTGATGGATGGCAGATGATAACCATAAATTTCCATAAATGGGGACATTTTTGATGAAGTATGGAAGGACATGTTGTACCACCATTATTCCAAGGGAAACGAGTTGGCTCATTATGTCTATTTATCAAATACAAAGTAAAAGATACCCTTCTAGACATTTATTCAAAATCTAAGCTTTCCCATCGGTTTGAGGATGGTAAGAGGATCTATGAGCCAACTAAATCCCTGAAATAGAAAATAATTCACTCCAAAAATTAGAAGTGAAAATTGGATCTCTATCACTTACAAGAATCTTGGGGATTCCATGTGTATTTTGAATTGTTTCCATGAATGTTGTAGCTATTGTACTTGCTTTAAAAGGATCAGAAAGAGATAAAAAAATGCACATACTTTTTGAGTCAATCCACCATTACCATGATGACATTCTTTACTTCGAACTTGGATAGACATGTAATAAATCCATTGAAACCTCTTCCCAACATTGACTTGGTATGGCTAATGATTGAAGGATACTTTGGGTCTTTATTGTCTCTCCCTTATTCTATTGGAAAACCACACATCTAGCCATAAAATTTTGAACATTAGTTCTAAGACCTTCCTACAAAATATCCTTCTTGATAATGTGGTAAGTTTTCATGAACCCTTAATGTTCTCCTATAGGAGAAGTGTGCAATTCCAAAAGGATATTCTATTTGAGTTGGAAATTCTTACATAAATACAGGAAATCATGACACCACAATGAATCATTCTTCCACATAAATTTATCTAATGCACTTGGGTCCTATTTTAGTTGCTGAATGATCTTGCATACCCTCTGATCTTGTTTCCATTCTATCCTTTCTGATTTTGATTAGATGGTATCCATAATGGAGATCCAACTTGGTAAAGAAAGTTGATTCTTGCAATTCATCTAATAATTAATCAATTAAAGGAATAGGAAACTTATATTTAATGGTTATTTTGTTGAGTTCTCTATAATATGGATACATATGCCATGAACCTTCATGTTGGTGAAGTGAAAGCACTTTGTCTAGGTTGAATGATGTTAGCCTTTAGCATTTCTTGAATCATACATTCATTATCACTCTTTTATGCATATGGGTACCTGTAAGGCCTAATGCTAGGTGGTACACTTCCCGTTTTCAAATGAATAGCATGGCCATGATCTCGAATAGGTGGAATACCCTTAGGCATATATCCAAATGTCATGGAATGATTGTCGATAATGTTTCAATGATCCACGGTAGTAGAGGGTCTAGATGTGTGTACATATAGTGATCACAATTGTGTTATTAAACAATGGTGTCCCTTTTTTTTTCCATTTTTTTCATGCTATTAGATCTTATCACTTTAGAGGGTTTCCCTAAGATACCTCTTAGTTCAATTTCCTTGCCTTCCAAGGAAAATCTTGTGAAAAATTCCTGAAAATTAAGAGCCATTGTTCCCCAAAGATTGTAACAATTGGAACCCTAATACAACACCAACACCCCCCATTTGGATTTAAATCATGGAACTATTTAATAAATACTCCCCCATAGTGAGCTTAATACTATGGCACTTCCCTGAACAATTTACGATACCTCCATCTGCAATCATTACTTGAAACATTGATGTTGGATATATAAAACAATTGAGAAGTTTCAATAATTTGCATTTAATGAAGTAATGTGTACTACTAGAATCGATCAACAAAGTTACCTTTTTATTTTTGATATATACTTTTATCTTGACGTTTTTTGAAGTATTGATGTCGTCCAATGCATGACAAGACATAGTTGGAGTAGTCTCTTCTAGTTTTAGATATTGTGATGGTTCTAGTTCTTGATATTCTTCCTCTTCACATTCTATGTATAATCATTTCCTCTCATTGAATTTATGTCCCTTACTATACTTGGTGTCACAATTGAAACATAGTCCCTTTTCTCTTCTTTCATCAATTTGCTAAGGTGTCAACCTGGTAGGTTGAGCAAGGTTAGGAGAGGGAACATGGTGCTCTATATAGTTGTTAGCTCCCACCCTTCTAGTAGCCATGTTTTTACTTTCAACTTTCCTTGCCACACTAAAATCATGCTCTAGGTATTTAGGTTTGAAGAGACACATCTCATGTTGAACTCTCTCCTTTAAAGTATCCATAAAGAGATATAAAAAAAATTCCTTTAGAATGTTCTTTACTTTGAGACTCAGTTTTTGGAATTGTTGAATGTGCTCTATAATTGGACCTCTTTTCTAGAGATTCATCGATTTACCAATGAATGTGTTTCTCTTCATATCCCCATAATGTGCTATCAATTCATTTGTAAAAATGGACCAAGAGACAATCTAATCCTTTTTTTGTTCACAAATCCATTGGTACCACACAAATTGATCAAGTTCTAAATACAAGGATGTAAGAGTTACCTTTTCTAATGTTGGCACTTGGTGTAGATCAAAGAATTGCTCTACCGAGAATATCCATGTTATAGGATCTTTACTATCAAATTTCCCCATATCAATCTTGGGAATTAAGTAGTTCCTTGGTGTTGAGTTGAACCCACGACGATGTGGATATTGGAGTGATGAATAATCATGCTTATATGACTAAATATTCACGTTCTCCACATTTTTTAAAATATTCCCCATATGTGACTAGGGTTCAACAATTTTATTATCCTTATTTTCATGATTTCATTGTGTCCCAATATAACATTTACAGAACCTCTCATCTAGGGCATGTAAGAGCACGAATTCCATGGAATTTTGTAATTGTTTCATCTTGTGTTCCATGTCTTCGCTATTTTTATCCATATTTCCTATATTTTTATTAATCTGTTGTATTTGTTCTCCAATTTGGATAGCGGGTTATGTATCAATGTAGGTTTAATTAGTGTAGAATTTTTTTCACCGCCCTTTGTTGTGTGCGATAAAAAATAATATTGATCTATGGTTATTTTATATTTTAACTTTATCACACTATTTGAATCGCCTAAAACAAATCTTCTTGGATTTGGAGATTGTCTTGTTGGATGAGCTTTCTCCTAAAGCGTATATAAAACTTCATCCCCTTTGTGTCTAAAATTTTGATCTAGAGTAGCTCGATATGTATTATCTGCATTTCCATAGGTTTGACCAAATTCTAACATGCTAAGAGACGAACTTTCCCAAAACTTGTTGTTTTTGTCCCTTCCAAGAGATGAACTTGTATGACCTGCCACATGTCCAATTTTTCCAATCTACTTTTGAAAATTTGACCTAAAATACTATGTTATATATTGTTTCATATGGAACTATTGAAAATCAATTTGTACTTTTTTGGATTCCAAATATGTTTGTTTTACCATGAACACTTGTTTGAGACTAGTTTAAGGACTAGTAAAAAATCCTAATTTTCATAGCTTGTATTTCCAAAATCATAGAAAAATATAACCTAATTTTTTTACCATAGGTACCTCACTATGTATCCTAAGTCTCCCAAAAATTTCACTACTTGAAACATAAAAAGAAAGGTTATAGAAAAATTCCCATGATGACTTGTTTGAGACTAACTTAAGGACTAGTAAAAAAGACTATTTTTCACAGTCTATATCTCTAAAGTATAGTGAAACAAAACTTCAAATTTTTACCATTGGTACTTCATTATGTTTCCTCAATTTTCCAAAAAATTCATAGTCTGAAACTATCCAAAAAAACTTTATAGTGAAAATGCTAAGATGACTTGTTTGAAGGAGCCAAACCCAAGTATCATATGCTCTAAAATCAAATGCTATGCACCAAAACATCCAAATAGCATAAAAAGAGAAAGAGAATAAAGTCCACACTTTGATACTAAGATGTAAGAATGAATGAGAGGCCTCTTTGAGGGGTAACCTCCTTTTACAACATAGCAAATGTACAACATGAGATGCTTTCTAAAACTAGGTCTCCTTGGTCTATATAGGAGACAAAGGGTACACTTACAATTAAAGGGTCTAGATGACCAATATGGACAACACATTAAAATAGAAATGTAATAATTGAATATCTAGGGCTTAATAGATTTGTGATCAGGGATTCATGACACTTTAGCCTTTTCCAATCCCCAATTAGTCATCCTTCGCAATGAAATGTTATCCATTGATCTATTTGAGCAGGGTGAATACAAACCATTTGTGGAATTCTTGTTATTTTTTATGTCCCAACGATCTTCTCCTCTATGATTAAATGTGGATCATTGATCATGTTTGACAAGGAATATTTGGGTCATTCGTGACACAAGATCTTTTCGACCCCTGATGGGCTTACTCCTTGCGAAGTAATATTAGTTGTTGATATGATACCAATAGGAAAAACCTTGATCAATCATGGAAATTAGGAGTTTACTTTTAATGAGATTATATATAGGCCAATCTCACCATTTTTTAAGCATAAGGGGATTGAAAAGGACCCAAGGATTTTTCATGGGTTTGTCATGGGTGATTCCAAGGGGAGCCAAGTGGTGTATACTGTAAATATAGTATATGGTCAAAAGCCAAAGTGATGCAATATGTAAATGTTTTAAATTGAATATAGTGAATAAAATGTATCTCCAACTACATATGGACACGGACGAAGTTTTGGGGGCTAAGTATCCACAAGAGAGGGAAGGGGTACAAGGGGGAGAATTATCCATTTATATTAAACCAAAACTCATTTCTCATTTCCTTCTAAATTATCCTTACCATGAACCTTCCATTAGTTGTTGAGTTTTCTAGATCCCAATCATTGAATTCATGTAAGACGGTTGGTGTGAGAGTCACTTCCCATAGTTATTGAGAGCATGGGGGTTGAGCACAATCATCCTTGGAAAGAGTGCAAGTCAAGCAAGCAAGAAAACGAAGGAAATTTGTATGGGTAGGAGACCATATTTTTGCACATTCATGTTTTTGCATAGAGAGTTGCTTTTACATGGAGTTTTCTAGCCAACAATGGAGTTTTGAGTGTGGGAGAATTAAAGAAACTATTGTGGGCATGTTTGGCTGTTATTTGGAGCTGTAATCTCACGGAGAAAGAGGTTCCATGCCTGGGAGTAGCGAGTTGTTCAAAATTCGTCAAGGAAGAATGTGTTTTGACTGTTGGGCGATTTTGTGTTGCAACTGTGGAATTCCTGAAGTCTCAGCAAGAAGAATTCATGTCCAACCTATGTTGGAATCCATGAAGGGGAGTGGAAGGGCCTGAGGGACTATGAGTAGTGAAGGCAGATTCCATCCCTTGGGTTGTGCAAGATAATGGGAAGTGTTATGGTGGATTGGAATAGCTGTGAGTTTAATTGTTGAAAGGGGGACATTAGTCAGCCTTATGGACCTTTGTCTCTTGTGGATTCATAGCCCCATATTGGGGATGTCTTGTTGTTGAGAAATGGAAAAAAAACACTACAGTTGGGAGGAACATCCTTCCTATGTGGCGAGTTTCACTTTTTATGAGATAAGTGTTGATATTTGATGTGTTTATGCATGTATACTGCTAATACAACTGATGTGCAATTCACTCTAAAACATGTTTGGTTATTATTTCTTGTTGTGAGAAGAATGATGCATTTAATTCCTTGTTTATGTGGTAGAATGTTGTTGTATGTATTTAGTTGTTGTTGTGCACAACAAGAGTAATTATATTTACGTTTTTATCGAGCATGGACAACTAATGAACTTGAATTCCATGTTGTGTGTTATTTTCTGCATTCAAATTTAGTACCAAAAATTTTATGAGGTTGTTTTAGCAAGTGACATGACCCAGCTGGGGGTTGGCTACATTACACCTTTTGTCTACCAATGAAGATTTTTCAATCATGGCAGGCCCTAACAAAATTACAAACATCAAAGGATATGGTAATCTAGTAATACCCAAACCTCAATAGTTTGTGTGTTGTTTCCATGGATACAAAGTGACCTCCATAGATCCCTTGATGCATGTCTTTGACTAAACATTTAAATTCATCCTCCAACATACACTTGAGAAACATACCATCGATGTCTCTCCAATGCAACTCTGCCTTAAATGCACAATATTTTTCTAATTTTAGCTTCAAAGATCTCCTTTACAACTTGTCCATCTATTAAGGACATCGACCTTTGGTCAATGTGCAAGAAATGTCACCATACCAATGGGATTAGTGATAGAAAGGCATGATATAATCCTTTTCTTCTCTTACAGGACATTCCTCGAGCGACCTTCAGTTGCATTGATGCCTACAACTCATTGATTTTTTTCTGCCATCAATTTGGCTAGACCTCACCCTTTGATTAGATTGGTTGTCTTGATTATTAGGTGTCATTCCTAGATATTGGTGATCCATTTCCCCTTATTTATATCAACATATATTTGATACAATATGTCCCTGGTTGAAATGTGTGATATGTAAAATAACTACTCAAGCTTACAACACATACTCCCTAAATGAATTTAGAGGCAAATGTACATTGAGAAACCATCTAATGATGGAGATCCTCTTGGACCCCACCACCGTCTATAACATTTGGTCTATGTCAGATAAGGTGTAGTTATTTTAGAGGGATGCCTGGTTTAAATTACCAAATTCTACACAAAGACTTATCTCCCCATTATTTTTTTGATAGGTACTAAAATGGACACCCCTGCAGAGGTATTGTAATTTTTCATTCACGTAGATTCTTAACCTTCTTTTGGATGAGAAGGCACAACAAGGGGTTTGGATACCTTTTCTTTCGATTTAATGGGTCAACACCTTATTTGATAGGAATGTGGTGTTGAAATATAGATGGATCATAAGTATTTATACCTTCATATCTCCATGCAAAAACATCCTTGAATTATTGGAATATTTTGACATAGTATTCTTTGAAAAATGAACAAATTGAGGGTTCTCTTTGGTGCTTATATTGCAATATTTCACCTCGGATAATTTTGGTTGGATAGAGGATTTCATAGGAACATCATTGGAATCAAATAATCTCTCCAAAGGAACTAGGTCTCTAAGGATAACATTTGTTTTTAGTTGAATAACCTTCTACCCTCCAGTCATGTTGGGGGTTGGATGATGTGGTGGCTAGCCCATGCCCAATTCACCTTCCTCTTCCTTCCCTTTACAATCAATATTCATATTTCTATGCTTGTCCACTATGTTCAAGAATCATTATGTTTGGGCATCATCTTCAAACACTTGTCATTTCTTGATATTGTTGGGAATAACATGCTTGTGCATAACTTTGATGGAAAAAGATAGGTGATCTAGATTTCAAAGGAGTGAAATATACAATAGATCTAGACAAATTATATAATCCATGGTTGATATCTCTTAGGACAATAGTGATTTTTATAACATCAAAGAAATTTTCCATCATGTCTTAGACCTCGTGCATATATTGTTTCAACCTTGGATGTATAGTTTAAAATGCTTCCTTTACCTAGTTCACTACCAGGTTTGGATCTCCAAAAATCTTGGAGAGTTTGATGCACATGTTCCTTGTTGTGTCCAATCCCAAAATTATAGCCTCATATTTTTCCACATTGTTTGTGCACCCAAATTCTAGCTTGAAACCATAGGAGAATTCATTTTTCTTTGGGGAGAGTAATAGGACCCCTACTCCATTTCCATTTGCATTGCATGCTCCATCGAATCTTAAGTTCCAAATGCCCAAGTGTTCAAACCTTTCCTATTCAAATATTAGATTCTCACATCCTTCCACAAGGACTACCTCATAGGTGAGGAATAAATTTACAATCTTATTAGAGGTGTAGTAAGGGAAGTTTGATGAGTTTTTTGGATCTAAAACATTGCAGGTCATATTTGGATCTCTATATAGGCACGTATTTTGATCTCAAAATATAGGTATAGTAGAAAAACATAGGTCAAATTGGATACTACCTCCTACATAATTTCCCCATTGCCAACATTCCATAACTCGAAGGGACATCAACAATCACCACATCCATCATGACAAATTTTCTAGGGATTTGGATGATCCTTACCACTAGGTCTTTGATCTTTCCTAAACATTGGAGCCTCTCGTAATCAAAGGAGTAGAGGTATTTGTAGGGTCTTGTTCTATCCAATCCAAACTTATCCATAATATCTAGGGGCATCAAGGACTATGAGGCTCTAGAATCATGTAAGTGAAGATTTTGGAGCTCCAAAGTTTTATAAAATGGTGGGGGAAGCTCATCTCTTCCATCTGGTAGATTTACAAAAACAATATTCAATGCATCATCTCAGAGATTAATTAAATTACCTTGAAGATATATATCATCCTAAAGAACCTTCATATTTGTATGTAGGCTTTCATTTTTACTTTGTGGGGCTTGGGCTTGGGAAGTCTGACCTTGTGGTCATTCTCTAACCCCTAGGAAATCTAATACTTCATTTATGTGGGTAGGATTTTTGACAACTTTAGATATAGGCATGGGATTTTTAAGTTTACTCAACTCAAATATGATATAAAAAAAAATGGGTCCTAGAGCTGCTACATCTAGGGCTTTGGTTTTAAAATTAGGCTTTGCCAGGATAGGATTCAACTATGGGGATATGAAGGGTTTCCCATGGTTTATAATAGTGCATGCCCCACTGGAATATGGGGCCTCCCGAGGTTCTTCTATTATAGGGAGTGTTGTCTTCTTGAAGTTAGAAGTATTAAATTATACCTCTTTCTTTGGAGCCTCAACCACCCCTTCTTTATTTTTTCTTTGATATCCATTCCTTTTAAAAGCATCATATATTTTGAAATTTTGGGAACTAGGCCTTGTTTACATATCATACTTTCTTCCTAATTTGACGATGATTTTATTAGGCACCATTTTGATATAGATAGGAGTTAGTTCAAAAGGTTGTTTATCATTCATAAAAAATCCCTCATATAACACTTCTGCCTCTTCTTCTCTTGGGGGCTCATCAATTGAGTTTCGAAGGAAGTGTCATTATTAACCATAATATTATCTTTGGGACGAAATAAATTTTTTATGGTTGTGGGATGATTAGTTGGGTCATCATCCCCTAGCTCATAGTAATATTCATAATATGGAGGGAAAGGTACAATTTGTAGGTCATTTGGAGGTTGATTACAGATAGGATGGTTTTGGGATTTGGGATTTGGGATTGTGTTCCAAGGAGGATGGGAAAATTATCCCTACTTCACTTTGGTCAGGTCATTTACCATATATCTTAATAACTAGGTAACTTCTTCCATGATAAGGTCTCTTGGACAATATATGAAACCTTAGGTTCCTTTACTCTCCTCCTATCAAGGAATATAATATTTCTAGGAAATCTTGCCTAGTTTTAAGTTGTATCATGTAGGATCTCATGTTACTTGTTATGTCTTCAACATCATTGAACATAGCTTCCAAGTCATCTAACTTCCTCTCCATGAGATGCAAAATAGATTTTTCTTCAAAAATAGTTTCATAGGCTACCATGGTTGTGGGCTAGGAAGGCTTAACAATCTCAAGAGTGTGGTGATAGAGATTACAAAATTTGCTAGTGAACTCTGGGATAGTCTCACCATTATTCCTCTTTAGGGTATTGAAATCAATAATATTTTACTTATTTTCTTTCTTAAAACCCAATTTATTCAAAAACTTCTCTCATGGAACTTCCTGTAATACCTTATAGAACCATTAGGAAAGTTTATGAACCATTTCCTAGTCTCTCCTTTTGGTGAATGGGAAAACATTTTGGAAATGACATCATCCTCTTCTGCATAGAAACTATTAGTGAAATCTTGGAACGCAATGAGGTGATATTCAATAGTAAGGCCATTTCCCCATTGGATCTAGGTAAAACATTGAGGTAGCCATCAAACAAATGTCCTAGTTGGTTTGTAGGAGGTAGAACTAGGGGTTTTAATCTTATTTTCAACCAAGGATTAAGAGAATTTGGACTATCCATAGGAGTATTAGGGCCCTGAATTTGAGGTTGAGTGGGGCTTACAACAATAGGTAGGGCCCTTGAATGGATGAAAACTTGTAAGTTAGGAACAATTATTACTTAGGAGGACATAGTAGGGTCAAAAGGTGAAGATATAAGACTTATAATATTCCTTTTTCCTAATGGATCTTTGTGAGAAAAATAGGTGTCTAACCTTCCTAAATGATCAAAGGAAACAATCCCCTGGGACAAGTCTATCAGTGGTGAACGAGGGTAAGGAGCAACCTTAGAATATTTCCCTGTAGGTTGCATAGGATCATGAATATTTGCAACAATAATATTATCAAAGCTAAAAATAGGAGTAGAAAATGGAATGACAGGGTCAAGCTACCTACCTGGAGACACACCTAAAAATATTTACCTCTTGTGCTAGACAAGGTTTCAAGATTTTAGTGGAGCCACCAATTTTTGTTTTGGGTTGGGCCTTATGAAAATGGACTAGGAATCCAACTTTTCAGGGTAACTCCCTTCCTAGTGGACTCACATTTTAGAGCATTTCCTTGATTCTTCATAAATAAGAACTTGTCAACAATTTATTAGGGAAAATATAGATTTCTCTTTATGGTAGGGCATATCTAACTATGTTTAGGAAGTCAAAATGCTCAAGAATACTACACACAGATTGTCTAACAGTTTGTTTCCTCTTTGGATAGGAAACAATCCCTATGTCACACACTAGGATAAAGTCCTCGACAATGACGCCAGTTCTTATGTTGTCCCCCAACTTGTTCCCCTCTCTCACTAGGGTCTTAGTGTTGAGGCATAATGTGCAAGAGCACCTTCTTGTGCCACTCCAAGCCTTTGATCTAGTCCTTAAGCCAGAGGTGGGGTACCCTCAATTATCATAATGTTATCATTATATCTTGTCACATTAGAACAAATTTTCCATGAGGCTTCAATTCGATTTATTGCATAGACAAAAGGTGCATGAAAACAATCCCTACAACTATGGTGATTTAACATTTCCTTTTTATAAGTGGGAAAAGGTAAAACTAATTAGAGAAAACTGAAATTAAAGTTTTTTAACCCAATATAAAAGGGAATCTTAATAATGATTCCATATTCATATGACATAGTGCATGAAAATGAACATGCATCATAAGAAGAAGAAACATGCTACTTTCTCATTTAACAACTTCATTTAATAATGAAAATCAAATGGGAAAGACAAGAATAGATCCATTGATTCATTCAACACAAAATATAAAGCATAAATGGGAAGAACATGTGCATAACTTGCTTGATTTTTATTATTTCACTAGTGGTAATGTGCCTCAATCATGATTACACAACAAAATCAACAGTTCTTTGAATTACAATGAACACACAAGATGTGGCTATAAAATATCAGTCCCGGGCCTTTGTTGCTTACTTTTCATCATCTAGAGCTTACAATTGAGTTACATAAGAGAGAAGAAGAAGAATGGAAAGAGTGCATAATCAATGTTACAAATATTCCCAACATGGGGTTAGTGAAACAATACAAAATGATAGGGTTAATTTTATCAAAATTCTAGTAGCCTAACACTATCCAAAAACATATACTTTTTATTTTATTTTTTTATTTTATTTTATGTTGAGGACTACTTGTATAGACTATGCATGGTTTGTTTCCACTAATGATTAGTGTTTTCTCTCTTTAGTCTTAATGAGCCTCAATTAAGGACTGTCACTTATCTCCAATGTCCGCAAAATTAGAGGGGTCATGTGAGAGGGTAACTAAAAATGGTTGCTTACTACTTTTGTCTCTTTCCCCTTCTGCAAACACTTCCCCTTTCAATTTGGGAAGGTGGTCTCACTCGCAACGAGGTTGTTGTTGTGGATGGATAAGAATATGTTTATTCATGCTTCATCACCTATTTCAAGAGCTTGTAAAGAGTTGTGAAGCCTATAACTTATTTCAAAATTTTAATAACTAATAATAGATGGGATCCTCTAGAAGAAAAAATTGTAATGATAAGGTTTGTGTATGGCATTCTCATTCTTAGAATTATGGTATGATATCATTTTAATATTAGGCATAATTTAAAGTATGGCATTAAAAATAAATTATTGCATGACTATCAATATTTGACTTGATGGTTCCTGGCATCATATGATAATTTCTGAATAAATATACCTTCAACAAAATAAATGGTATTGAAGAGAGATATATATTTGGATCATGGTTTTGAATACTCATACAAAATACTTGTTTGTATAAGCATATGCATCTTGTATTGTGCTAGGTTGCAGTTTCAAAAAGGCATAGATGTTACAAAGTGATACTTGATAAGTTATATAAGAAAAAAACTATATGGTTCTCATATGTATGGTTTAGATGCATAGAGTATGCAAGGTATATAGTTTATCGCAAACTTAACAAGAAAGTGGTTGAAATTTTACAAAGATTATATTATATCCTATGATTAGTCTCGACCATGGTTGTGTCTTAATGCACATGTCACATATGTTTTTTAACATTATGTAGTCGGTATTGATATTACATGGTATCATTTGGAGGCTAACAATGCATGGGTGGTGAGAAGATTTATGTGCACCATGCATTAATTTGAAGCGACTGGAGCAGTTATTACACTAAACACGCATCCTTTCTCTTTGAAAGTTGTTAGGGTTACCATAATTGCACATTAGTTTGTTTGTGAAGTGTAAAGGAAGCCACCACCATTGCATTCAACTCAACCAACTATGTTGTTCGTTGTGCAATTGTTTCAAGTTCATAGGACTTATATAAATTAGCCTTGGATGAGGTAAGTACTTGCACATCCATTGAGCATTTCCTTGCAAAAGAATTTGTTTATAAATGTTAGTTATGGATCTGGTTAGTTGGTAGCAAGTATAAATGTTTTTTCTTTCCCTGTCTTTTGTCCACAAACAATTATTTGGTGAAATGAAAAGAGATGCGGTAGTTGTTTAAAAGTCTATTGTTGTGGAAAACATTTTATGGCTTCATAATTTGCAATTAATGTTGTGGTTTTCCATCTTTCTTGTATGCTCATTGTTGTCATTAGTTCATATTATCACTTTCCATTCCTTCTGAGATATTTTGGGAGGGTTTTATTGTGAAATGGGTTGTAAAGAATCATGGGTCGAACCCATGAGTGATGGTTGTTGGTATATACATAGTTTCGACTTGGGTTTTGGTTCTAAATTTAGTACAAAAGTGTATTGGTGACGAGCCTTTGGTTTGCTTGAGAAACGAATTAATTATGAGCTTGGCATTAGTTTCTTCCTATCAAAGAAGTTTCTACTTGCATTTATGAGCTCATGGTAGTGCACCATTCTTCCACTTGGATTTCTTAGCGGAGAAACTCAAAGATATGGGTATTGTGGCATTCTTTTTTCTCTCATACTCAAATTTTACTCAGTTTTAAAATCCCATAGTTCAAAACGGTGAGTTTCCACGTTTATGAAGAATATATATTAGCACAAATTAAATTGGTTTACATTATATGACATTTTGATAGCATTGTGGATATTGGAGTATGGTGTGGATGTTAGTTGACCCCAGTCAATAATAATAGTAATGTTGTTGGTTGATATTTATAATGATTTTATTAGGGCAATGTGCACAAGTATTTAAAAGCACATAGGGTATTTAAATTTCAGGAAGAATGATGGCTAACACTAAATGGTTAAAATTATTTTTACTTGGACTTTGCACATTCTTTTAATTATATATCATTTTTCATAAAGTATACTCCCTTTACCATATATCCTTACCATACATAATTTCATTTCGGTGTTTATCCTTTTTTGTATGTTTAAAAGAAACTTTGAACTTTTCATATACAAAGAGATTATTTTAAAAGAAGCATTCAAGAGGATTTAAAAATCTAGATTATGGAAATTGGAAGTGAAAATGTTGGTGTTAAATAAGTTTTGGATTTTATTCCCTTTCATACATTATTCTTGTTTAATTTCTCCCTTCTATGATTGAATTACCATGCTATATTCAGAGCCATAATTAAATCATATTTAACAAGTTTTTGTAATGAATGTTTATTATGGTGTGTCTTGTATTATACTCTAAATATTTTGGACTTATCAAAATGATAATCGTAATTAGATGAGCTTCTTTAGTAGAGGAAATATGAGAAGTAACAAAGGTAATCAAGGAGGAAGGGGTAAGAGACCAAATATGTTTTGGGAGTAGGGGATACATAAGAAGATCGGATTTTCCATTCACTTTGATGTTGATTCCAATGAATTCAACCAATTATTCCAAACTAGTCAGATAAACCTTAGTGGGAAATTATTCTTACCCTTAGCTCATCCAAATGAACCATTGCAGTCCCATCATAGCATTATGGAGATACATGAGCCTCAAATTCATCCTGCAAATGTTGGTTATAATAATAATCCAACAAATCCTCCTTTCTCTAGCAATGCAAAGTGGCCTACCAGTCCAAGAGACCCACATGTACAAAACCATGCAGTCCCCTTTGTTACATATGTTGCTTCAGTATCCCATTCATCACCCAAATAAATCAAAGCACCCTCACAAGAGTTTCATATTGATAAAGGAAAAAATCTTCTTGTCATCCCTAGTACCGACACCTACCAATCCACCTCCATTCGCTCAAAGTTAAAGTCAACTAAGGCAGATAGTGGTAGGAGGGAGATCTCCTTCAGTGGCATGCATAGAGAGTTAAGTAATTATGAGATCAAAGGGGATAATAGGCCTTCCTTCAAGGATAGGCAACATTGGTTGAGCAAGAATCCTTAGTTATGACTTTCGACATATAGTTGACATATGATATTTATTTTTGAAACTTTAAAATATCATATTACTTTGATATATGGGGCACAAGTGTTTGATGAATGCTCTTATCAATTTATTTATGTTGGCATACAAGTGTTTATATTCAAATTTTTATGGGAGATACAAAAGGAATTAATGGAACTCCATTTATTATTAGTTAAAAATAAAATAATATGTTTCGACCCTTATCCTAAATTAAGTTTCCATCTCTTAACAAAGTTAATTAAATCTGAAAACTAAAAGTGGTTGAACTACCTAACTACCTTGAAGAAGATATAAAAGAAAGGGAGGATTTCAATGGAGGACATGAGAAAGTAGAGAAGTGAGATGAATGATAAGGTATGCCTAAGTTTTAAGTGAAATTTTCATCTTTCATTCGATTCTGAGTTTTTGTTACAGCTAAATTGTCTTGTTGATAGCACGAGGGATTCACCTTATTGACAAATATGTTATCACATTCATTCATAAAGGGGGGTTGTTAAAATATGAAAAATAAATTAAATATATTGTAGGTATTGAGGGGGTGATGCAGGCTCTTAGGGGGTTTATAGATATTGGGGGGTATAAAAAGGGGTATCTAGTAAAAACAGGGATTTCTTTTATTAGAAATATGTATTGGGAGGGGGGTTCAACAAAAGGATTTTGGGAGGTATTTACCAATATCTAGTGAAATTAGGGGTATTCTTTAATATCCCATGAACGAAGGCACTATGTCATAGGTTCACTAAGTGAAGACATCGTGGTTGATAACAGGGTTGTTTTGAAGGTGGCAAAGAAAAGACCAAAAAAACATTGATCATTTATATGCTCCAAGGTCAATTATTTTTCTTGAAGTTTGTTTTGGATTAATTAGAAGTTATGAAATAATTTAGTGCTAATTAATGCAAGTTTTGCAGAGTTCAAAATGAAGCTCATGTAACTTGAAGTGATCTAGACTAGTCTTGCATTGTAATATTTTCTTTTGACATTATATTTCCATTGTATGAGTCTAAATTACATCTTGGACTTCCAAGAATTTCTCTGGTCTAGGCCCTCACAGGGACATGAAAAGATATTTTCAGTTGTAACTCAAAGTTGGCATTAATAAAAAATGCTTTGTTGATTTCTTCTCACTTGGAGAACCATTAGGATATTGTATTTTAGATTTGTTATTTCATTACACATTTCAACATTTTGCTTGTCTATTTGTCCCCTTTTGTAGATTTATTCTTTCATTTCTCTCGCATTATTTTCAAGTTATATTACTTGGATATAAACACATAAATCGTGTATTTAAAAGAAATTTCAGATCCAAGAATCATATTTCTTGAGGTCTGATTTTGATGGGATATAAACTAGGGTGATATTCCTGCCTATCTCATATTATCCTAACAAGATTCAAAAAAATTAGTGTAAGGATAATCATCATTCTTTGCATCAACAAAAGGCCTCTTTTACCCAGGCAATGTCTAAGAAGAGGGAGGGACCTCCTAAGGTGTCTCTTACTAGAGTTACCAGTGTGATCCAGGTGAATATCAGTGGCCACCCACCTTTTCCAACTATCTCAAAACAATTTTCTGGAAATTTTGGTAATTTACTATTTTTAGTAGTTTTTAACTTCTGGGGCCATTTTAAGGCCCTAAACGATGTTTTTGGGAAAATAGGGAGAAATATAGATTTTCCTTAGATATTTCCCCCAAAATGAATCTCCTCTACGATACCTTTCTAACGGGCTATCATGCGCCTAAATCAGAGATCGTATGCAAAAGTTACGACCCTAGGAAGTTGATGTACTAACTTAGCCAAACGGGGCCCACATGACTTTTGTCACTTTATCTCCTAGGGTTAGGTTTTTAGATGTCTAGGGTTTTTGGCATTCCTGTTTATCGTAAAAAGGCCTCCAGAGCCTCATTGTAATAATCTTATTGTGAATGCGAGTAGCCGTCACATCTCTTCTCAGAGATAAGCTGCCACCATTTTAGTGAGTCTTTCACTTTCTATTTTTACAGTCTCTATACATTTCTTTCATTAACATAAATCATGTATTATTGTATATATGTGTTTATGGTTGCATCTCTGATACATTTCTGTTATATTATTGAATATCTGTGATATCTCTGTGCATTTATTTATTATATCTCCGCTCTCATTTCGTGCCCAAAATGATTCAGATCAGTGGTATCAGAGCAGGTTGCTCTTAATCATTTTTTCAGTGCATGTCCTCGACGAGGTCCGAGTATAGAAAGTTGGGTCTCGAGCTTGTCTCTCTTGAATAAAATCGCTCTCGCATGCCCAAGAAACCCTCCATGGCAGAAGAAAATAAAAACGAGGGAGCAGACGATCCTATAAATCTGTTGCTTGAGCAAGCTCTCACGTGAAAGAGGGACGAAATGATGGAGAATTTTTCCCACATCCTTCAACTCTTGTCGATAGAAACATGCACATATTCATCAAACAACCACTTTGGAATCACCTCTCCTTTCAAGGTACATGTTAATTTTGATATTCCCATATTTGATGGTCAGATAGATGAGAATGCCCTAGACAAATGGTTAAATCTACTAGATGGTTATTTTTTGTTCACCATTTTTCCAACAGGGAAAATATCACCTTCGCACTCCGTAAAGCTCTCCCCCATGTCAAACATTGGTGGGAAACTTACTGGGAGAAAATTTCCACAGAGGAGTCTGGAATATATGGGACCAAGCCCACTTGGGAATTTTTTATGGATGCAATAAAGGAACAATATTACCCTGTTGGAAACTATGAGGACCAGTACATCAAATGGACCACACTGCGGCAAGAGAGGGGCCAAGAAGTTTTAGATTTCACCAATACCTTCCATACCTTGTGCCCCAAGTTGGGTATCAAAGACTCCAAACGACATTTGGTTATGAAATACCGTGGGGCTCTACACAAATACATCCAAACTGAAATGGATTTTCTGGACATCTCATCACTCAGTGTTGCTTATCGATATGTTGTTAAAATCGAGTAGAAATTTAAGCACTAGAACAAATGGGAGTTCGGGTATGAAAACCTGCAACAACCAAAGTATGAAAAACATAGCCCTAACAAACAGTCTCCCGAAAACCAATCCAAGAAACAAGAAAAGAAGGGTCACGGGAAGACAAAGAAGGACACTGAAAAATGGTGTGATTTCCACAAAATCCCCTGGCACAACACCGATGAATGTCGCTCAAAACAGTCATTGGTGGCTAAGATCAAAGACAAGGAGTCGAACCCTGATTCAGAATCTAATTCTGAAAATACTGGTAAAAGACAGATCATTGATGCAGACCCCATTGTTATTGTTGTGACCATGACAATTCAACCAGAAGAACCAACAGATCTAAAAGAGGGGGAGTGCCTTTTTCATTCATAGATGTGGGTGAATGGGACCCCACTGCATTTTATTGTTGATAGCAGAAGCCAAAAGAACCTCATCTCAATAGAGGTCGTCAAACAGTTGGGATTGTCGACAACACCACACCCGCAACCATACAATATCGGGTGGCTCCGCCAAGGATGAGATATTTATGTCAGCCAACAATGTCGATTATCATACGACATCTATCCCTTCAAGGATGAGGTATTATGTGATGTTTCCCCACTGGATGTCTGTGATGTTCTCTTGGGCCAGCCATATATGTGGAGACACCATGTTGTTTATGAGTCTCGACCCTTCAATGTCATTGTTTATCTAGGGGGTCATCTCTACAGAATACCAGAGGTAGTTTCGACTATTGTTCCACCTAAACAGTGCCGCAAGGTAGTATCTCATACTCCAAAATTTTTCTTCTTCACAATCTGTTCAAAAGGGGAACATAAGGACACTACAATCACTACAGCATCGCCCCAAGCACCTTCTATCCAACAGAAGCAGGTCGACAAGGTTGCAACAAATCACAAATATTCCTTATGCACACCATCCTCTCGTGTATCTTGACTTTTTGAACAGCCTCAACCTCAACAGGTTCGTGACAAACTTCCACAAATTGAGCAGCGCAAGGCAAGCAACTCACCAAGATTCAGATTCAACAAATGTTTTTCCCTCTCCCCCGAGCACTCAGTGCAATGGATACCATTTCTTCCTAAGGAGGGAGGATTGATCCAAGTGGATATCAGTGGACACCCACCTTTTCCAACTGGCTCAAAATAGTTTTCTTGAAATTTTGGTAATTTACTATTTTTAGCAGTTTTTAACTTACGGGACCATTTTAAGGCCCTAAACGATGTTTTTGGGAAAATAGGGAGAAATATGAAATTCCCTTCTATATTTCCCCCCAAAATTAATCTCCTCGACGATACCTTTCCAATGGGCTATCATGCGCCTAAAACAGAGATCGTATGCAAAAGTTACGACCCCAGAAAGTTCATGTACTAACTTACCCAAATGGGGTCCACATGACTTTTGGCGCTTCATCTCCTAGGGTTAGGTTTTTGGATGTCTAGGGTTTTTGGAATTCCTATTTATTGTAAAAATTCTTTCAGAGCCTCATTGTAATCATCTTCTTGCAAATGCGAGTAGCCGTCACATCTCTTCTCAGAGATAAGTTGTCACCATTCTAGCAAGTCTTTCACTCTTTATTTTTACAGTATTTGTACATTTCTTTCATTAACATAAATCATGTATTACTGTATATATGTGTTTATGGTTGAATATATGATACATTTGTGTTATATTATTGAATATCTGCGATATCTCTGTGCATTTTTTCACTATATCTCCGGTCTCATTTCATGCCGAAAATAATCTAGATCACAATGGCAAATTTGTACACAATGCTTAGTTATCGCCACCCCTCCTTGGTCACCATATTTCCACCTATCAAAGTCTTGAATGACTTATCCAAATCCATCCTCTCGGTGTCATATACAGGACAATGTATAAGAGGTGTTATGAGGTTCTAGGTGGAAATAGACAAATGTAGTTGATGGTAAAATTCTAGGGGTGAGGGGATGTCCCTTTGTCTATTACATTTGATTATTGATCCCTTACTTATTTCAGTGACCTATTGTGCTTTTATGGAGAATGAAACCTCATATGATTTTCCCAATCGCATATGTGAAGGCCATGATTTATTATAGTTCCATGTCCATCATGAAGTCTTTAATGGGTTGCTATACTCCAAAATCCATTTTATCAATAATCCTTTGGCTCGTTATTTGTTGGTATAGGTATCAACATCCATTGAGTTAGATGTTTTATCTTTGAATCTAAATAATTATTAAGCTTGAGATGAGAATTTTATGAGGACATGGTTGACTATATTTTACACTCTAGCACTGAACTCCACCTCCTTCCTACTCTCATATAGATATTTTATTACTTGTTTGTCAAGACTTTCCAATTCTAGGTAGTATTGTAGGTGGTGTCTAAGTTTAGGAGTGTCATCAAAACCCCAAATGTTTATTTTGATGGATCTCATGGTAGAATTTATTCTAGCCTCATCTAGGGTTTCTACGTATTTGTTCTTGCGAGTATCTCTCTCTTCAACCGATGTTGTTTCCTACTTCTCCTCGTGCCACTTCTTTTGGGATTCTTCCAATTTTTTTCCCCTACATTTTTAAGTACTCTATCCTCTTGTTAGCCAAGATTTGGGCACTATTAACTTGCAACAAACTATCCTGATGTTTTTTTTTTCCACTTCTCCAATTCTTCGAGGAGTTTCTTGACTCTATGCGGGAGTTGCACCCCGACATTGTCTACCATCTCGAAGATCCCAGCATCGGAAGTGATGTCTCTATTCATTTTGAATTGTGTGACATCATATTGTAGGTTCTTGATCCTTTTGTTGGCATCATCTAGCTACAAGGACAACTATGTTTCTTTTCATTGCTTAGCTTCCAAAACTATTATGATTTCCTCTTAGGTTTGGAATTTTTCATTATGGATAACATTTTTATTTCGTAGGAAATTCAGTTCATAAATCAATTTCTTCCTTTCCTCCACCATCTATAGATTCATAAAGAATAATAAGGTTGCTTTACTACTTTCTAAAGCCTTAATCCTGACATCCTTCTCCTTAAGGTAGGAGACAAATTTAGTATCTACCTGTGAATTCTTCCATAAGGAGACAAATATGTTATGTAGCTACTCTTTTTTCATATCTAGGGACTTCACTTTGGTAGTCAAGAAGTGATTTTGGGTGATTGTAGATTCAAACTTATTCTTGAAAGCCTCACTTGAATGGGAAAACATGACATATTTTTGTCCACCACAATGTTAGAGTTATTTTCCATAAAAATATTATCCTTAGGAGGCAAGTCAATAATTTCAAACTTGACCTGGGTGGCCCTCCAGTCTCAGGGGCCAATTTTTTATTATGGATTTTGGACCATGAATTTTAAGGTGGTTATAGTGTATTATCTTGTCTCATCATTATAAATTGGAATGAGTCTAGGCTATGCCATGGAATCATAAGATACTAGGGAAGCTATAGCATCATTGTTGACCCTTGCCCTTGATTTTTCCTCCCTCGCTATCTCAAGGGGGTCACAATGATCCAAAGGATAAATAATGTCAAACCATGAGGGCCATTGACTAGTCCTGTGTGATAGCATTGGGTCTACTAGGTACCCCTCTTGGTATAGTTAGAGAAAGAATGCGAGAAAAATTGGAAAGGGAAGGGGAAATTGGGGTAGAAGGGTGAGGTCCCCCAATTTTCTAAGGTGCACTAGATTTAAACACATTTATTTTAGCATCACTCTCTATTTATCCTACCAACCATTCTATTCTTTCCTTATTCTTCTTAGCATTTTCTTTCTCTTTCCCATTCTCTATGTTTTCTCTTCTTGTCATGGTAATCTCATTTGTATCCTTTTCTTCTTCGGACTTAATTTTTGTTCTAACCTTTTGTCTCCATCTATGTTTTCCTTTTCTCTTCAACTTCTTGGTGGTGGTTTTTTCTATGGTCTTCCTCTCTTCCTCTACCTTTTTTTATTTTATTTTACTTCTTTGGCCTCTATCTCTGCTTGCTGTTAATTCCCCCCCACCTTCCACCATATTTTCCCCTTCTATTTTATATGCAAAATCTTGTTGGCTTTCTTATTATGTGCTCTATTGTTGTTTTCGTTGAGGAGAAGTGGGTGGAGTGGGCTTCCCCCTTTCCATTCATGGGAGCATTAGGATCAACTCCCAACCCCATGTCTTTGGGTCTCTCCTCAATGATAAAGGGCTCGATCATACCTTGCTCGCCTTCTCCCAACATTCAAATTCCTTTAAATCCCATATACTTTAGTATGGAAATGGCCTTTTCATACTTTGGGTCTTCTTCTTGGGTGGTTGTAGTGGTTCATTTAGAAAAAACCCCTCTCCTTACTCTTCCCTTTGTAAATACCATGTTATGGGAACTATCTCTCCCATTTATTCTATGTGTTCCTCCTCCCCATCATAATAATCCTCATATTATTCCTCATATCTTGGGGCATCATCATATAGTTGGGAGAATGTCTTATTCTCAGGCATTTATCCATTAGGGACTTTCTTAGCACTGAGGTGTAATCTTATTCTCCACCATGCCCCCATGCTTTTCTTGCTAAAATTGTCTTCTAGAACTTCCTTCTCACCTTTGAAAAAGTGGTAAATTTCATATCTTCTTTGGAGACGACACCATCCTTGGACCTTTAGAAAGTTTATTATGATAGTATTTATATATTGTTAGGTTGGGTATGAAGAAAGGATTCAACTGTGGCCATGGAAATATTTTCATTAGCCTCCAAGATGTCCTTTATCTCCAACCAAAAGTGCTTATTAGAAAACTTCTCCTCCAAGGGCCTCTTTTGATGATAATCGGGCCTTGGAAAAAAAAAATTCCCTTCTCTGCTACCATGGTGAAATGAATATCATATTTCCAAGGCGTATCTAGAGGGAAGCCTAATTTCTCTAGGATCTGGGTAGCTTGCTCACCACCTTTTTTGTCTAAGAATGCATAACCACACATGACAGTGGGATAGTTCATATGGATTTTCTCTTTGGAATTTAGGAAATGAATTTCATCAACTTCCATCAACTACCTAACATACTCCAATGTAAATATTCTTGGAGTAAAGAGTTTAGGAAGCCTGTAGGGGTAGACTAAATCCCATACATTTTGATTACTGTGAAATCTTCCCCCAAAAACCAATCACCCTTCCCGTGGTAATAACTTAATTATAGGTAAGGCCTAAGCTCATCAGGAGTTCTTTTGGGATATTTCCCTACGATGAATATGAAGGTAGTGAACATGAATTCATTGATAAATTTAAATATGGAAGAGTCATTTTCACCTTTCTTAACCCATGGAATCCAATCAATGCACCTAGTGTGTTGAAATGTTTGATTTTTTATAGTCCTAGGTGAGATAAAGTGTGGATTTGATAGAATATGATTAGGTATACCAAATACGAGGGGTAGCAGAACATTTTATCAGTCTTGAAATTCACCAATAGCTATATGATGTTAATGGTTATGCTCTCTGCATATTTGAATGAGGGGGTCAGGAAACCATGGAATATATAAACTATGACCATCGTGGTTTCATGTACCAAAGTGTCATCATCCCTTCCCATGATCAAGGTGAATAAATAAATGGAATTTTGGACCCACCCAACAAAATTTATTTGTCCTAAAAGGGGAAGGAGGGATTTGAGTAACACTTTGATTGTGTAATAGTATGTGGAATATGGTTGCCTTCTACTCATATGGACTACCATATTTCTATTTCTTTGTACTTGTCAAGATATTATGGTGATTCCCACAAAGGTTCCCATCATGGTGGAAATGGATCGAGAAATAACTCAAAAAATCTTTGTATGGCCATCCATAGACATGACAAGTGAGATGGGCAGGTTATAGTGCGAAATGTAGAGTTCCACAAATTTAGGGAATGGGTAGGTGCATTTGACTACATGTTACACTAGCATAGAGGCTCAATAGGGAATCCCCTTCACTCCTTGCACAATGAGTTCATAGGTGGCCCTAATCAATTTGTAAGGGGTGGAGGAACTGAGAGTTGGGGTGGCTACTTTGTTGAATTCATCTATGAAGGGTGGTGACTTCAAGGAAGACACGTTTCTCATGTCTGAATGAAAACTAATTGAGTGGGAGAAGGATTCCTCATAGGAGGCTTTGGAAGCTTCAAACATGGTGAATTATATAAATATTACATAGGTATTGAAGTTAAAGAGAGGTCTTTCTATGAAATAAACTCACTTG
>ML783873.1:238586-252158 GCA_009831015.1 Picea engelmannii | reverse complement strand
TGTTAATGTTTAAGCCATTATTATAGATGTTTGCATTTCATTAGATAACAATAGCATAATCCAAGATCACTGAGAAATACACAATCACAAGAGACACAACATTTATCCTGGGAAACCCTCTAGGGGAAGAAAACCCATCAAAAGTTCCTTAATATAGATAACCAATACAATGCCAAGAGATATATTATGCTAATACAGAAAGTCCTCTCCCAGATATGTGCCACTCTCTCTCTCCTTCTCTGGTAGCAGATCTGAACTTGTCTCTCAGAATGAGCAAGTGAGTTGTATCTAAGTGAGGCGCTAGCCTCCTTTATTTATACAAGTCTGGCACATGTGAAGTGTCTCTTCACTGGCAGGGCCTTCTCAAACTGGGTGGGTAAACCCACCTTTATTATATTTCTGGGCTTCTTTAATATTTGTTGGGGCCAACTTCTTAATCTGCCTATTACAATTGTCTTTTGACCAATCTGCAAAAGGGGATTTGGTCCTATTACAATAAACGACATGATCAATCCACAATGGGGATTGATCCTATGAATAATATATCAATAATAATAAGAATACTCTTTGCAGTTACAATATTTCAACAATGTGAAGGCTTGTGGGATGTTTATATGAGGTTCTAATGCAATATTGACCATTTGAGACATGTTTAACCTTTAGGGATCCTGATAGGTTTGTCTCCCCATGATGTGATATTGGTCACATGTCTTATGGAACAATATGAATCCTAGCCATTCACAAAGCTTGAACATTTTTTGTTTTCCAATCAAACCCTTCTTCGTGATGCTACATAGATTATAGATCATTTTTTGTGAGGTTGGGATCCACCATTCATGACAGTTGCAACATTTTCAAACCCCAATGGAATCATCGTTTGTGACACAATGAGACCTTAATATTCTTTAGTGGGGAAAATCCAAACCATTTGCAACACTTCTTAACTTTTCACTCCCCAATGGACCTGCCACCATGTGATGAATTGTCCATCAAATATTTGAAAGAGTGGTACAAATCCTATTGTTTGAGACATTTTATAATCCGTCGACCCTCAATTAGAGTTTCCAACACACAAACAATACAACTATATATGTCATAGTATATATAGAACTATATTTTGTGTGTTCTTGAAATTAAACGTAGGTAAGAATATATATGTGAATGTGTGATTCAGAAAACACACACACATGCATATATAGATAGCCCTATATATGCTTCACATATTTTGTATGTGTATGCATCCATTAAGGCATTGGTTAACCTAAATGTACAGGTGGGTGTGCTTGAAATTAAATGTATGTGAGAATATACATGTGTATGAGTGTGATTTAAAAAACACACATGCATATATACATAGCCATATATATGCTTCACATAATATGTATGTGTATGCATCCATTTAAATACAACACATATCAATTTAAATTTATTTCCATTTGTTTCCATACCACAATGAAAAGAGGCCAAGGTTTCCATGGTCTACTCGCTTGATGTTATAAGGGTTTAAGGATCGTCCAGAGTAAATTGTGGCTTGACAGATAGGGTCGATGGAAGTTTTCCAAGAGTCAAGGCATGGTCGAGAATCGAATACTATAAAAGAAGGTTTGGGAAACATTTCAAGACTATTTTAGAGGAGGATCGGTAGTCTAGAGGGTCAAGGTTTGAGTTAGAAGCAAAGGTCGTGACTCGCCCTTTTCTTTGCTCACAACTTTGTTATTTTCTTGCATGGTTTGAGGCTTGTCTTTTGGGTTCTCTGGAGGTTTCTATGGCTTAAATAATGGATGATTCCATACTACTTTCCCTTAGGGATATGGATTTGGGATCACAACAGACTAAGAGGAAAAGGGTCTGGGGTCTTCATGCTAGGGTTTTAATTTATAGTTTATAAATATGATGGCCAGGGGATAAGTATTTCGATGGCACATGATATCAATGTTATACACACTTTTTCTTTTGTAATCAAACTTAATGGGTTACCACTAACCTAAAATATATGATCCATGGCTAAATGCATATGTATATTTTTTGACAATATTGAATCGAACAGATGCAATCTCCCCTATTTCTTTTGCTAGTAGACATTAAATGTGAATTTATCATTTTGTTAATGGAAAGAAACAAGCAATGAATCCATGTTGAACTACTATTTAGACAAGAACAATAAAAATAAAATGGCATCTTTATCTTTTGTTAAATTTTCTTTGAAAAGGTTAGGTTTTCAATTTCTGAAAGGGAAGGGTTTTCGTTAAGTAAATGCTCTATTTTTTACATTGATGTTCACACCGTAATTATCAAAAATTTCACAATTTCTTGATGCTAGTTGATAGCATCCAAATTTAAGAAGGATAGGGATTAATTATCCAAATGCACCATTGGGCCCATGGTTAATTTATTATAGTTTAAATATTTGATTCGGTTAATTTAATTCTATGAAATATTCAAATAGGTTGTAATTTAATGTAGCATTGAATAAACAAGTATCATGTTGTACTCCTAAGCAAAGCAAAATTTAAATAATTCTACCTCTAAGCAAAGCGATTAGAAATTGAGAAATTACTAACTCTACATTAAGAAAATCAAAGAAATAAATCAATACTTGCAACTATTTACCCTACTCCCAAACTAACCAACTAATTAATATTAAATAGAATTCAAAGGGAATCAAGAAAATAAACATAGTTAGCATGCAACAGTCAGTTAGTTAATGCAATGTTAAGAAATCAGTATAATTCAATAAATGTCACCATTACTTTCAATCTCCACTCATGGGTACTTCCTTATCTTGGGTTCCTAGTTCAATCATTATAAGCAGTGAAACCATTGGTCCTTTCATCTCCCTTAAAGTCTCCTAGTTGAAGAATACGAGGGCTCTAATACCACTTTGTAATAGCCCAAAAGTGTGTTACTTAAATAACAACTTTTTTCCCTTTAATACTAAGACATGATTAAATAACCCAGAATTGAGTTAATAGAGTAATAAACACATCAAATGACTAAAATAAGGAAGGTGTGCCATGGTTAAACAATGCATTCACAAATTTCACATTTAAATCACCACAATCCAACAATACTTAAAGATAACATAATTTAAACATGACATCATGTAACGATAGTCCTTAGCTTACTAAAGTTGGGAAATCACACCCAATGGTCAATTTTCCACCCAACCAATGCAACTAATTTCACAAGTAGTTCCCTTGAGGAGGGATTAAGCTCAATGAGGTAAGTAAATCATGGTATGTAGAACTCTCTATAGATAACACACACAATTTCCATAGGATTACACAAATTAGACTCCCATCTAATCAACTTCAGTGTGGTAGAGAGGCTTATGATCTACAACACCCCCAAAACCCCTCGAGCTATGGTGTGTAGTGTTTTTACTACCATAACATCCCTTGGTGAACACATTTACTCTCGGCATTGGTGCCCTTCAATATGGGTCTTACTACCACCCTCACTCCTAGTGAACACAATTGCTATCGGCAATGGCATCCCAAGGGACCAAAAATAAAACAAGTAGCTAGGAAAAATATGAGCTTTAGTACCCCATGAATAAGTAGTACACTCTTGGCCCCTTGGTCCCACTCAAGCCAAGTTGGAGCAACTAATAATCTACTCTACCAAGTACATAATAAATCATAGATTTCTTGCACAATTAGTAAAATCTTAAAACATTTTCTCCTAGGCCATCCAACCAACCCTCTCTAAGGTAGGAAGTTTTTTTTTTTTCCTTCCCAAGTGTAACAACATTTCTTATATTTGTCTCTCAAGCGTCCCTATTTCCCTTACTAGCTCATGCAAGGTGAAATTGGGCTTATGAATTAAATTACTAGTATCAGGAATAAAGTAAAAGTAAGTTACAATTCATTTTCCTTGGACCTTTTACCTCAATTAAATTTTGTGGTTATTTTCTCAAGTTTCCCCTTCCCTATTGTTTCCTAATCTCTAGGACAATGTGGTCTTATTTATTGAGATATGAGTCATTTCCCTTGAGTGTGTTTCCTCGTATTTCCTTCAATGTCTCAACCTGTATAGATTATTCCTTCAAATAATACCAATGCACATGCAACATCATCATAAACCAAAAGCATCATAACAATATGCATGTTATTCAACAAGTGATATGAATATCCAACACATCATCACTGAGAGGGGTCTATTATATAAACTATTCATGTTAAATCATCATCAAATAACATCAATATCATTGCTAAGTAAATTATCAACAAGGAACACCAATGCTCATCACAAGCCAAAAAAAACCACATAGATATATATATCTATCATAACCAATCATCCACAAAAGAAAGAAATGATAGGATTATAAGTTCAGAACACCACACCCTATAATTGATGCTCAATATCCAAACTAAAATAATAACAAGTCGAACATCAGGGTGTTGCACCAACTCCTTAAGTCTCCTTCTCAATTTCTAAAATTCTTAATTGTATTGGTTCTCCTAGTTTCTCTAGTTTATCCTTCTTGGTGGTATTTATTTCTCTTCCTCATGATTCTCTAACAATTATCAAAATAGAGTAAATCGATCTCCTTCGTCTCTATCTCTCCATAAATAAAATTTCATTTGTGTAATCTCAAACTACTAGTCTCCAAATCACCCATCGTAATAAGGCAGAAATTGATTTTAGACGACTCCAACCTCCTCCCAATAACCTGAACCTTGCTCGGATATCACTTAATGCATTGTAAAATACACCATTCAATTACATTGAAAAATACTAAATATTGTTTATTTTTCATTTAGATTCCTTTGGTCAATTTTGGATCAGGTTACAATACAAGTTGGCTTTCAATGTGTATCCAATCCAACACAAAGTCTATTACAATTTTTGTGTTCTCTTCAAGAGACTTATTCACCAAACCTTCTCTAGTAAATAATGTCACAATGTATATCTTAAACTTGAAATAGATCCAACCAAAAAGCCCAACATAAATATAATTACATAGAGACAAAGGGGAATACGTCGATATATTTTGTGAAACTTGTTGATGTGATCAGAGGTTAGACATCCTTCAAGGACACTCATAAAAGTGTGATTTGTCACAAAAATTCTAACTTGTCTTGATCCTTTCCCTTTTCCTCCATTAATTCTATTCTTTCAATCTTCTCTGATTTTAGGAAACCATGGAATAGGTCAAGTATGGCCACCATGGCTTCATCTACCATAGAATCATCATCCCTTCCCATGATCAAGGTGAATAACGAAATGGAATTTTGGACCCACCTAGTAAAATTTCTTGGTCCTAAAAGGGGAAGGAGTGATTTAAGCAACACCCTGATTATGTAATAATGTTTCAAGTATGGTTTCATTTTTTCTCATCTGGCATGCCCATGTATCTATTTTGTTATACTTATTAGGATAATATGGTAATTCCCACAAAGGTTCCCATCATGGTGGAAATTGATTGAGCAATAACTCGTAAAATCCTTATATGGCCATCCATAGACATGACAAGTTAGATGAAGGGGTTATAGTGCGAAACTTAGAGTTCCACAAATTTAGGGAATGGGTAGGTGTATGRGACTACATGATACAYTAGTGTAGAGGCCCAATATGGGTTCCCCTTCACTCATTGCACAATGTAGTTGTAGGTGGCCCCAATCAATTGGTAGGGGGTGGAGGAACTGAGTGGTGGGGTGGCTACTCTAATGAATTCATATATGAAGGATGGTGACTTCAAGGAAGACACATTTCTTATGTTTGTATGACGACCAATTTGGGAGGAGAAGGATTCCTTGGAGGAGTCTTTGGAAGCTTTATGCATGGTGAATTATATAAATATTATAGAGTTATTGAAGTAAAACAAAGGTTTGGATATGAAATAAATTCACTCGGTAAACACCAATGCTTGCTCTTGCTTAAAAAGGTGGTAGGATTTGAACTTTGTTCAATAGCATTGATAGGTGATCCCATGTTTAGTCATTTTTCCAGGAGTCCTCTTGCTTAAGTTGTGCATGAAA
Organism: Picea engelmannii; assembly: GCA_009831015.1. Classification (NCBI taxonomy): domain Eukaryota; kingdom Viridiplantae; phylum Streptophyta; class Pinopsida; order Pinales; family Pinaceae; genus Picea; species Picea engelmannii. The sequence continues at coordinate 246,174 of ML783873.1, read as the reverse complement.
AATGAGGGAGGGAGGCGAAGTCGTTTGGATTTTAATTGATGAACAAGACTACGTGTGATCTTTAATTATGTAATCATGTTCCATAAATGGAAATTTAGTACTTGCACTAGTGTTTTTTATTTCACAGTGTGGCAAGTAGCCGGTTATTATTGGTGAGAGAGATCAAATCTTTGGGTTCCAATCAAAATCTTGGCTTAGGTGGAGATGTTGGATTCTCCATGGGTGGATATTATTTTTGTTTTGGTGTTTCCAACTTTATCATTAAGGAGAGGGTGTCTCGTAAAGGCCCATAGGATATTGCTCCGAGGTTCCAATGCAATCCTAACCATTTGTGACATGTCTAACTTGTAAGGATATCGATAGGCTCGTCTCCCAGTTATGTGATATTGGGAACGCCTCTTATGGAGCAATATGAATGCTATCCATTCACAAAGCTTGGCCCTTTTTGTATTTCTCTATTGATCCCCTCTTCATGATTCTATGCAAATTGTAGACCTTTTTAGCAAGACCGAAATCCACCATTCATGGTAGTTGCAACATTCTCAACCCCCAATGGACTCATCTCTTGCGATGTAATGAACCCTTAATATTCTTTAGTGGGGAAAATCTAGATAATTTCCAACACTTCTTAACTTTTCACTCCCTAATGAACCTGCCACCCCACGATGAACTGCCATTCATAGATCTGAAAGAGTGGTCCAAATCCTATTGTTTACGACATTTTATAATCTGTTGACCCGTAATTAAAGTTTCCAACACACTATACTTCTATATATGCCATGCCATATATATGGCATGGTATATATAGAACTATATTGTGTGTGCACTCAAAATTAAACGTATGTGAGAATATGTGTGTGATATCTCTCACACACATATAGCCATATATATGCTTCACATATTATGTACATGTATGCATCCCCTAACCCATTGGTTTATATATATATATAAAACCTTATACCAAGGTTTTTATGCCATTTCAATATAACACATATCAATTTGAATTACTTGTCATTGTGTAACACTTGTCATTTGCTTCCATACCACAATGAAAAGAGGATGGGGATTACATGGTCTAGTTGCTTGATGTTGTAAGGGTTTAAGGACCATCCAGTGTAGATTGTGGCTTGTCAAGCATGGTTGATGGAAGTGATTAAAGTCATGGTCAAGGATCGATTGCTATAAAACAAGGGTTGGACAATGTTTCAAGACTATTCTAGACAAGGTTTGGAAATTGAGAGGGTCAAGGTTTGAGCTAGATGCAAAGGTCACAACTCACCCTTTTTTTTTGCTCACAGCTTTGTTATTCTCTTGCATGGTTTGAAGCTTGTATTTTGGGTTCTCTTGAGGTTTCTATTGATCCAAGAGGATCCCATGATGCTCACAGAGGTCCAGGAAGATCTAGAACATCCACAGAGGTCCATAATGGTTTAGAAATACTCAAAATTCAAATGCTTCAGATCATATTGAAAACACCATAATTGCATAGATCTCTGTGATAAATTTCCAACGACACAAATTTCACCTCAAACAGAGTTTGTATGCAAAAGTTATGAGCGGTCAAAGTTCCAATCAAAACTAAAAAAAAAGATCAAAGGTCAAAGTACAAGAGAAAATAAAGGGAAAACATGTGTCACCACTGCAAGGGTGACACGTGCCACCTGATTAGCAATTGATTGGGAAAGGTACAACACAAATGGACAAATGGTAGATTGATAAGTGGTAGACAATTGGTTCAATCATATTATGACATGTGGCATTGGAGAGCCAATGAGAGGTTGCCACGTGGCAACCTCTCATTGGCCTATTTGGTCATGATAAGTGGTAGATAATTGGTTCAATCATATTATGACATGTGGCATTGGAGAGCCAGTGAGAGGCTTCCACGAGGCTGCCATGTAGCAGCCTCTCATTGGCCTATTTGGTCATGGTTGTATAAAATGTAATGTTTGGGAGTCAATGGAGTCAAACCCGCAATCTCCCAAATATATAATAAAATTATATCGCCAACACACCATATGTTGGATTTTAACATATGTATGGCAATTTAATTATTTAAGTTTACATTAAAGATTATTTGGGCAACTAAAGGGCCGAGAGCCTAATCCCTCGACCCTAGCCTTATCCCTTGGCTTAAATTTTATACCATATAACCGCCATACATAGCACGGGGGGGCTAATGAATATACTAGTATGTATATCATTTGATTTAAAAAACCATATCCAAAGATTTGCGCGGGAGTTATATTGCAACCACACACACACTATATATATATATATATATATACAAAATAACAAAACCATAAGGGTCGCAGGGAATGGAACCCCTGACCTACTATACATATGCCAATGGACTTAACCAATCCGCCTAAAGCACGGTTTGGTTATGGAACCTGCCAAACTAAAGTTAATGCCGACCGGAAGTTATGAGAATTGGTTAAGGGGCACGCCCTGCTTAATGGTGTGCAACCCAATGCATTGTACACACATAATTAATGTAGATAATTGCCTCGTAATGTGTGTCGAAGGTACAAGTCATATGAGGTAACATCGTGAAGTGTGTCGAGGGGTACTTTGATGGAATTTCAAGTATTTTATATCAATTTTGCATGATTTTTCGCTAGGAATTGAATGGTGCACTCAATTTTTGCATTTGAGCAACATGTAAAAATGTCATTGTAAAACGTAAGCATTTGAGCATTAATATAAGAAGTCTTTATTGGAAGTGGACCCGGAGAGGTAGCCCAAATTGAGTGAACTCCGTTTTTTCCAACTTGTGTATGTGATTATATTATTGTTATTCATTTCAAGTTCAATTGTTTGCAATTCATTTATCATTAAAGTGGATTTTGTTAGATAAGTATTTCATATGTAATTTGCAAAACCATCAAGCGATCATTTTATTTTAAAGATCAAGTAGATGTTTATGTGTATTTAAAATTATCAACATCTTAGGATTTTTCAAATCAGCTATGGATCAATAGTGGATGGTTCCCTGTTGATTTCCCTTAGGGATATGGATTTGGGCTCCCAACAATGTAAGTGGAAAAGGGTTTGGGGTCTTCATGCTAGGGTTATAACTTATGGTTTCTAAATATGGTGGCTAGGGGATATGGGTTATGATGGCACATGATAGCAATGTTATACTAAATTTTTTTTTGCAATCAAACTTAATGGGTCACCACCGACCTAGACTCTATGATCCATGGCTATATGCATATGTATACTTTTTGATAATGTTGAATCGAATAGATGCAATCTCCCCTATTTCTTTTGCAAATAGACATTAAATGTGAATTTCTCATTATGTTAATGGAAAGAAACAAGAAATGAATGCATGTTGAACTCCTATTTGGACAAGAACAGTAAAACAAAAATGTGCATTTATCTTCTCTTAAGTTTGCTTTGATAAAGGTTAGGGTTTTATTTTCTGAAAGAGATGAGTTTTTGCTAAGTAAATTCTCTATTTTTTACATTAACATTCATACCATAATTATCAATATTTTCATAGTTTATTGGTGTTAGATGATAGTATCCAATTTTAAGAAGGAAAAGGGTTAATTATCTGAATGCACCATTGGACCTAGGGTTAATTTATTAGAGTTTAAATCTTTGATTTGGTTTATTTAATGCTATGCAAGATTCAAATGGGTTGTAATTTAGTGTAGCATTGAATAAATAGGTACCAGTGTATACTCCTAAGAAAAGAAATAGATAAATAATTCCACCTTTGATCAAATCAATTATCAATTGAGCAATTACTAACTCTACATTAAGGCAATAAAAGAAATAAATCAATACTTGTAACTATTTACTTTACTCCCAAACTAACCAACTAATAAGTATGAACTAGAATTCAAAGGCAATCAAGAAAATAAACACAATGTCATCAATTAGTGAACAATCAATTAGTGAACACAATGTTAAGAAGTTAGTATAATTCAATAAATGTCATCATTACTTTTAATATTCACTCATGAGTACTTCATTGTCTTGGGTTCCTAGGCCAATCATTACAAGTAGTGAATTCATTAGTCCTTTCATCTTCACCAAAGGGTCCTAGTTGAAGAATATTGTGGCTCTAATACCACTTTGTAATATCCCAAGAGGGTGTTAGCTTAATAACAATTCCCACCCCCTCCCCCTTAAGACTAAGACACAACTTGAATAACCTGGATTTGATTTAATAGAGTAAGAACTAGGAACAAGATCCAACAGAAACACAGTTACATAGAACCGAAAGAGAATACATAGATATATTTTGTGAAATTCCTTGACATGATCGGAGGTCGGACCTCCTCCAAGGACACACAGAAATGTGTGGTTTTTTCCCTTTTCCTTCGTTATTTCAATTCTTTCAACCTGCTCTCATTTCCAACTAAATAGAGGGAAAAAACTGCAATGTGTCATGAGTTCAAAACCTGCATCCTTTTTTAATGATTAATTAGTATTTAACAATGTAAAGGCTCAATATTGAGCATGAAATCATCGGATTTAAGACTAAATCGCGGCCTCAAAACAAAACACATCAAAAAAAAAAAATGATACGGGGTTTTTGAGCGAACCCTTCGTGCTCTTGCATCCRAGTTTATGAAGGAGTAGATTGACCTAAAAWTCTGCAGTAGAGGGAGGCTTATCATTTTTCCTTTTCCAACCTTAAATCCAATGAAAAATAGAAAACACACACTTATTATCACTCCTTTGCATAAGGCGACATCCTTTTCGATGAAATCTACTTTATTTCTTATTAATTGAGACGATGCTCAGAAATTTCAATCTCAAAGCCACGAGCAAGAAATCTAGAAATATCCTATGATGGAATTTCATTCCTCACATCTTCATGAGATTTTTCATGGGATACTTTTATAATCCTATAATCACTACATTGACAATTTTTTTCATTAATTACAAATATATCAGATATCTAGATCATGATTCTCTTATTAAACAGAGAAGAAGAGAACGATAGCCATGACCCTAATATTCAAGAAGCTGACATAGATTCTGGCGATATAGAAACTATCGTAAGTATCACAAAGAAAGTGGTTAGCCTGCAAATGAGAATAATTCTCAATCGCTCGTTGTTTCTGGAAGAAGTGTTTTACCCAGGATAAACCTTAAGCCCGGGACATCACAACAAAGAAAAATACAGAGTAATAATTCAAGGGCTGATGAAGAATGAAACCCTCCTCATGGAAACTTAGAGAACCCCAAAAAGTTAAAGATTAAGAGAAACCCTCTTCATGGAAACTTAGAGAACCCCAAAAGTTAAAGATTAAGAGAAAAATAACTAATTCAGAGCAAGAGGGAGGAGAAACACATACACCTGAACTTGATTTATTATTGGATAATATGGAGCTGGATGTGGATATTGAGAAGAATAACCTACTAGAGATGATGTACATCATATTTCTGCACTTATGGTCCAGGATGAGATATTTTTTATGAAGAGTTTTGTTGTACAAAATTCCTCGTTTGACAGAGATTCTAAGAAATTGGTCTTTGAAAGAACCACCAAGAGTAAAAGTGGAAAGTTGTGGACTACCATTGATACATGAAACACGTTGCCTTCTAGATTGTCTTCCATTCACAAAGTTACAATGGATGCAGTGGAATCTTCAATTTCAAATATGGAGGAAGAAAATGCTCAGTTGAAAGAGAAAATTAAGGAACTGAAAGCAACTCTCATGCCTCCACCTATTCTAGCTTCCCCCGTTGCCATGATTTGGCCCGAGAAAATTTTTCAAGAAACCCCAGAGTCAAGTGCTAGAGTAAAGGGAATTTCAAGCTTGATTATTGCTACTCGACATTTTTTTGAAGAGAACATAAAGAAAAGAATGTATTTGATTTTAGATTTATGGGATTTATCCAAAAGCTTTGCTTCCATAGGCCTCAGAATTCAAAACACCGGAGAATATTTAAATATAGATCTGAAGAATGATGAAGGTTTTTATATAGATGGAGTTGCAATGTTTGCAGTAAAGGTTTTGGTAATGAAGGTGATCCATATGGATATCGGTGGCCACCCACCTTTTCCAACTGGCTCAAAACAGTTTTCTGACATTTTTGGCAATTTACTATTTTTAGCAGTTTTTACTTCCGGGGCCATTTTGAGGGCATGAATGAATGTTTTTCGGTATCGAGCTCCTCAATGATATCTGAAGGAATAATTGAGCCCCCAAAATGAATCTCCTCGATGATACCTTTCTAATGGGCTATCACATGCCTAAAACAAAGATCGTATGCAAAAGTTACAACCCCAGGAAGTTGATGTACTAGCTTACCCAAACGAGGCCCACATGACTTTTGGCGTTTCATCTCCTAGGGTTAGGTTTTTGGATGTCTAGGGTTTTTGGCATTATTGATTATTGTAAAAATGCCTTCAAAGCCTCATTGTAACCTTCTTCTTGAGAATGCGCGTTGCCATCACATCTCTTCTCAGAGATAAGATGCCACCATTCCAGCAACCTTGTTTCCACTGCATTTTACAGTTTCAGCTTATTTCGTTATTGAATAGAAAACTAGTTTTACTGTATCTCTATTATTTTGTGTTAAGAAACTATTAATAATCTGTATTCATTTCATTCTACTCATAAAATCCAGATCAGTGGTATCAGAGCAGTCTGCTCCTTGTCGTCTTAATGCATGTCCCCAACGAGGTCGGAGTACAAAGAGTTGGGTCTCAAGCTTGTATCTCTTGAGGATAGAAGCTCTCGCATGACTAAGTGACCTCCCATGGCAGGAGAAAATAAAGATGATGGGACAGGAGATCCTTTCAAACTGTTGATTGAGGAAGCCCTCACGCAACAGAGGAACGAGATGATGGATAGTTTCGCGCAAATCCTTCAGTGACTACCAACAGGCAATGCATCTTCTTCGAACGAAGGCGCCACCCCCTTCAAGGTACAAATAAACTTTGATATTCCTATATTTGAAGGCCAGATAGATACATATGTTGTAGAAAAGTGGTTGAATCTACTAGAAGGGTATTTTTCTGTTCAGAAATTTTTGAATAGAGAAAAGATTACTTTTGTGCTCCTCAAAGTCGTTCCCCATGTCAAAGATTGGTGGGAAACTTTCTGTGAGCAAAAGGAAACAGAGGAAACATCATTATTTTCAGTCATGGCCACCTGGGAATCCTTCAGGGATGCTATTAAGGAACAATACTACTCTGTCGGAATTTATGATGACCTGTATACCAAATGGACCACATTGCGGCGAGAAAGAGACCAAGCAGTGCCAGATTTCACAAATATCTTCCATACCTTGCATGCCAAGTTGGGTATCAAAGATTCAAAGCGACATCTGGTGCTCAAGTATCGCGGTGCTCTGCATAGATACATCCAGACCAAAATGGAATTTCTAGACATCTCATCCTTGGGCGCGGCCTATAGATATGTCGTCAAAATCGAGCAGAAGCTCAAACAAAAGATGCAGCAATTTGGGCCTGGGAACCCCTCACAACAAAAGCCAGGAAAGGGCGGCCCCAACCCACCGAACAAAGGACAGAGAAAATATGGACAGTATCAAGACAACCAGTACAAGCCATAAGCAAAGAAGGACATCGAAAAGACAAAGAAAGGTACCG
>ML783873.1:172360-183615 GCA_009831015.1 Picea engelmannii | reverse complement strand
CATTCTGTACATTATCATACTTACGAGCACCAACTCATAATGAGGCTACAACCTCTGTTTTGCAAGCTGCTACTTGCTGAGAGCACCAACTCTCTGGATTCTCTAGCACCCACTAGAAGGAAGCACCAACTCCCTTAGAGTTCCAACACCAACTGGATGGAAGCACCAACTTCCAGTTACACAGGCACCGACCTGTATATCAGAGAACCGATGTTCTCCCTTGCACCACCCCGCCACCCTGGTTTCTCTGGCTGCAACCAGATGGAAGCTACAACTCCCTGTGTTCAAGCACCCACTTGAACCTCTGAGGACAACATCCTCCCTACCACCTCCCTACCACCCTGAGATATAAATCTTTGCTACTGAAACTAATTACAGTGATATAATGTTCATCAATGGCTTACCAGTCTCATCATTGTTCTGCTACACTGCCCTGCTCTGTCTGCCTCACTGTCTTCCTGCACACATGCCTTGCGCTTTCTGTTCTTCTGTCTTTTATGCTCTGCGATCCATGTCCATTCAATGCACCATTCCTCTTCTGTGTATTTCAGCTGCTGCACACTGCCTCCTTCTATACACATGAATCACTCTCAACAGCAGCCAATCTCTTCTATGTTCTACATTCTTATAGTCTTTGTGCACCTTGTGCATGCTAAATGTGTAATGCTTCTGCATGCTCTCCCCATGTCGAGTGCTCTGTCTGATCATCATACAAACTCTTCAGCTTCTCTGGCAGTTAAACCCATGTGTCCATCATCACTGGGTGTTATGTCGAGATTCCTTAGCCTCTCTAGCAGTCGAGCCTCTTCGTCTTCTCTATCACAGTCGAGTTCATTCCCTCTGTTGCAGTTCCAGGCTCCAACGGTCTTACATCTGTCAATAGCCTCTATGAACAGTGTTCATTCCACTGGAAGATGCCTCGAGACTCTTCATCTTCTCTGGCAATCACTCTGAAGTCTCTTCGAGTCCTCTGGCAGAAACCATCAGTCATTTCTAGCAGTTACACTGTGAACCTATTGAACCTTGTGCCTTTGGCACCTTTCACCTTTCCTTTCACATGTGGCCTCAGGCAATGACCACATGCCTGTTCAGAAGGTGCTTTTGTGACTCGCGTTTATTTCGCCATTTCGCATTTCGGAAATTCAGCATTTCGGCATTCCTGTGGTGAAGAGTCTCGACTCTTCATGTTACAATCACTGAAAAAGAGCTTAGCTTCGTGCTAGGTCCTCCCTCTCACATGACCATCAGTGGTAACCACTGCCTACACCAAACAGGTATTTCGACATTTCGCATTTTAGCGTTTCAGTATTTCTGTGTTGAAGTGTTTCGACACTCCAAGTCACGAACCCCGAAATTTTCGACGTTTCGCATTTCGCGACTTCGGGACTCCTGTGATGAAGAGTCTTGACTCTTGACTCCTCCAACTTCCGGTATCCAAAACTCTGAAATGGAGTCAGATCAATGGTCCACAATCTTGATAATTCGACGGTCCAGATCTTTTCGTGATTTCACATATCGCAAATTCCTGTCGTGAGTTGCTTCCTTGACTCCTCCAACTCCCGGTATCCGAAACTCCGAAATGGAGTCTTTGACATTTCGTGATTTCATCATTCTTGTTGTGAGTGTACTTGACATCTCCAACTCCCGGTATCTGAAACTCTAAAATGGAGTCTTTGACATTTCGCGATTTCGCATTTTGTGATTTCATCATTCTTGTTGTGAGTGTCCTTGACATCTCCAACTCTCAGTATCCGAAACTCCGAAATGGAGTCTTTAACATTTCGCGATTTCATCATTCTTGTTGTGATTGTTCTTGACATCTCCAACACCTGATATCCGAAACTCTGGAATGGAGTCTTTGACATTTCGCGATTTCAGCATTCTTGTCGTGAGTTGCTTCCTTGACTCCTCCAACTTCCGGTATCCGAAACTCCGAAATGGAGTCGGATCAACGGTCCACGATCTCCCTTTGATCAACGACTCAGATTAAGTCATGGTTTTGCATTTCGCGATTTCGCGAGTTGAAAGGTTAGAGCATTTCATTCCTTTGACTTTCCAGTGAGCGAAATGTTAATCTGTGACCACGTGTCATGCCCAAAGATGGATGGTCCTCCTGCTTTCGGGATTTTGTAAGCCCGCTTCTCCTAGCACTTTAAAGAACGTGCAGGTTCTCCTGGATCCAATGATGATCGGACCCCGCGCTCGGATCTAACGCCCGAGATCTGTCCTCCATCTTTGCGCTCCTCCTGTCTAGATTCAGATCTGATGGTCATCGGGAATTCTGAATGAGATCCAACGATCACTGTTGCTCTTCATTGTTACGCTTTTGATCTTTCCATGCCATCATCACTGCTAATCTTTCTTGCCTGCCTGTTTTCCATTGTTGTCTCCCAACTGTAAACCTGCCAACGTCCCTATTATTCTTTCCTATAACTATACCTTCGTCATTGTTGTACTTGTCATCAATGACTGTAAGCATGCTATCATTGTTGTTGTTCTTGCCTGTAGACATGTCATCGTTGTTGTTGTTCTTTCCATCAATGACAAGCATGCTCTTCTTGTAAACATGTCAACAGGTTGTGCATTGATATAGATAGTTGAACAAGGCAAGTATCATTTGTCAAAGATCAATGATCTCTTTAAACAAAAAAGAGGAGTTGAAGTTTTATCTAAGATAGTGTTGGATTACTGAGAGGGGGGGGTGAATCAGTGATAGAGCAATTTAATTCTTTTTAACCATATAATCCAAGTGTTATATCAATGAAGCATTATCATCCAATAATTGTAGAGTAAATAAGCAATGAACAAACATACACATACACAGTACACCAGTGTTTTATGTGGAAACCCAAATCAGAAGAAAACCACAGAATGTTTTTTCTTATATGTCTTGAAGAATTACATTCATTAGAAGCACCAACTTCCTTTGTTTTTCAGATACAATTGGAATGAGGCTCCAACCCCCTAGTTTCTCAGGCTACAACCTGAGGGAAGATCCAACTCCCCAATTATTTGGCTACAACCAAAAGGAGTCTACAACCCCCCATGTTCTCCGGCTACAACCACATGTCCTTGCCACGTCCTGCCACCCTAAAGTAGAAGTAAAATGATGGAACCACTGTCAACCTATCACTGTGATATATATCATTGTAAACATGTACCAATAAATCTGAACCATGCATCAACATGTACATCAACCTGTAATCAACCTGTACCATAAACAAGTGCATCAACCATGCACCAACCTGTACCAAATAACCTATAATCAACCTGTACCATAAACAAGTGCCTCCAACCATGTACCAAGTATGTACCAATCATGTGTCAAATACTCATCAATATGTACCAACATCATCAATTATACACCTCATGTATGTGTCAACTCATCAACTACTTGTCTCAACCATGTACTCAACATATACCTCAACCAAAATCCTTCATCAATTTCATCATCCAAATCTGATTTGTAGCTCTGTAATAGACCTGGTGTATATGATCGCATTCCTGCAAACCTTCCTTAACTTCAACAACAAGAGACTAGCATTTTCATCAAACTTTTCTTTAGTCTCACATGCATAGTTTTGGATTAATCAACAACCCTAACTTGAAGTAATCATAACTTTGTACCTGTAATGTATAAAGATCTGAAACTGATACACAATGTTCTTTGGTGTGTTTTATGCAATTCCTCCAGGTGTCACTACTTGGAACCTCTCAGAAAATGAGTTATAGCAAAAATTGCATACCTTGCTGAATTATGGCTTATTGAAGAGCGTGTCTCGCACGGAATATTTGTTGAATTGATCTGAAACTGTGACACAGCATACTACAGAGTGTACCCTAACCAACACATTTAGTTTCAATAAATTTGGATCTATTATGAAGAAGTTTGACGTTTTTATCCGAAACACATGTTTTTGACTAGTTTCAGGACTAGCCACAAACCCTATTTTCCACGGAGTATAACTCTAAAAATACAATGACCCATAAGCTGAATTTTTTACCATAGATACTTGGATATGTTTTTTCAATGGCATAGCCATTTCACGGTCTGAATCATTATAAAAAAAAAATTATAGCGAAAATGGTGACATGACCTGTAAATAACATACTTTAGAAAGCACCATCAAAAGAATTTATCCTTCCTTGCATTTCGGTCTTCTTTTCTTCGCCTTCCCTCAGAATTTTGGCTTAGATATCCTTGATTACCTCAGACATCTATAGATATTCAATATGCTCAAGTGTGATTAAAATGAGACTCTTATCTATACTTTCCAAGTAGCTTCCTTAAAAACATCTTATAGATCGCTTGGCCCCACTTTCCTTATTTTAGGGTTAACCCACTTCTAATTTCTCCATTAAATTTATTATTGAAATAATTTATTTTGTATTCACTTTGAATTATAATAAACTCATTACTTCACTTTATTATTTACCTTTTAAAATACTTAAACCACTTTGACTACTTTGATTTTTTGGGGCTTCTAGATAACATATAAGGGTCCTCCAACTTTGTAAGGCCATAACTCTCAAACCGTGAGGAGTTATGTGGCGTTCCGCATACCACCAAAAATGGAATGACATGTACTATCCATATAAAATAGTGTTATCTGAAAATATATCATAACTCATACCATTATCCATCAAACAAACTTGGGTCCATTACCCAAACCTAGGGTCTCCAACTTTTCATGGCCATAACTCTCTAACCGTGAGGAGTTATGTGACGTTCCACATACCACGGGAAATGGAATCACAAGCATTATCCATCTAGGATAGTTTACCTGACAAATTCATTGTCCTTCATCTCATTATTCCACAATTAAGCATGTGTTCTCTTACTCCGCAAAACGTTTTTCCGTGAGGGCTTTCACCATAAGGGGACCACTTCGGAGTTCATCCATCTTTACTTCTTATCAACCATGACAAGACAATAATGAGTCATCTTTACATGAAACAATCTTGGGTCCATTACCCAAACCTTTGTGTTGGGCTTTCTTCAAGGGTTGACATCAATGACAACCAACCTTAATCAACAATCTCCCCCTTTGGCATTGATGGCAACACTCTGATACAATATTGAAATCATATCACTCATGCTCCCCCTGGAACCATGCCTCTGTCCTTTGTATCTAATAAATTTGTCTCTGTCCTCTGCATGTAATAAATCTGCTCCCCATGGAACCATGTCTCTGTCCTCTGCATCTGATAAATCTCTCCCCCTTTGTCATCAATGGCAAAGGTATATTTTCATCTGGGTCTGCTCCCCCTGACTGAATTGTCCTCTTATAGTGTTTCCTCGTGTACATCTAAGACATATAAGATAAGCATTCATTTTGGAGTAGAAATAACTCCAAGTCTTTGGCGAAGATATTCAAAGGCTTCTCGTGGAAGTGGTTTTATAAAGATGTATGTCACTTGTTCTTTTGTGCCCACATACTCAACTCTGATGTTCTTTTCTGCAACGTGTTCTCGTAAAAAGTGATACTTTATTGGAATATGTTTCATCTTGAAGTGCATCACTAGGTTTTTTGAGATACTGATGGCACTTGTATTATCACAATATATTGGAATGGGATCATCATACTCAACCTGTATATATGTCAAAGTTTGTTTCATCCAAAAAACATGTGTACAACATGTTGCTCCTGCAATATACTTTGTCTCGGTTGTAAATAGAGATATTGATGATTGTTTCTTTCTTAGCCATGATACCAAACATTCACCTAAGTAGAACGGTGTTCCACTGGTGTTTCGTCGGTCATCAATACAACATGCCCAATCTGCATCTGTGTAGACAATAAGTGATAGATATTTTCCTTTTGGATACCATAATCCAAACTATTATATTCCTTTGAGATATATGAAAATCCTCTTTACTACTAATACATGTGATTCATTTGGTGTTGCTTGAAATCGTGCCACCTATCCAACTGCTTGCATTACATCTGGTCTAGATGTTGTCACATATAGTAGGTTGTCAATCATTGACATGTATTGTCTCTGATCTATAGACTTTGAATCATCATCTTCGTTCAACTTACAATTGGTTTGTATAGGAGTGATCACTGGTTTGTAATCTTCCATTCGGAACCTATTTAGCATTTCTCTGATGTACTTGGTTTGAGAAATAAAAATTCCTTGGTTGCTTTGACATATCTGAAGTCCCAGAAAGAATGATAGTTCTCCAAGTAACGACATTTCAAATTCATTCTGCATGTATTTTGCAAATTTCTGACTTAACCTGTCATCATCACTACCAAAAATAGTATCATCAACATAAACTTCAATTAATAAAATATTACCTTGACTTACCTTGATATAAAGGTTATTGTCTGCACTTCCTTTTTTGAACCCTTTATGTTGCAGATACTTATCCAGTATGGAGTACCATGCTCTAGGAGCTTGTTGTAGACCATACAAGGCCTTCTTTAATTTACATACATAGTCTGTGTTTTTTGACAACTGAAATCCTTCTAGTTGTTCAATGTAGACTTCTTATTCAAGTTCCTCATTCAGAGAAATTGATTTTACGTCCATCTGATATACTTTAACATTTTTTGAGCATGCATAAGCTAAAAGTAAACGGATTGTTTCCATTCTGGCAACTGGAACAAATGTCTCTTCAAAGTCTATTCATTCAATCTGTGCATATCCTTTACATACCAATCTAGCTTTGTTCCTTGTAACATGTCCATCTTCATTCAATTTATTCTTGAAAACTCATTTTGTGTCAATCACATTCTTATTCTTTGATCTTGGAACAAATTCTCAAGTGTCATTTTTCTCTATTTCATCTAATTCTTCATCCATGGCCTTATTCCAAAATTCATCCTTGTTGGCTTCTTTAAAACAGTTCGATTCAATTGTAGATAAGAGTGCTAGGTGTGTTTGTTCTGGTGAACGGATTGTTCTTCTAGTCTCAACTCCTGCATCTTTGTTTCCAATAATCTGATCTGAAGGATGATTATTTTGTATTCGTTTGCTAGATGTCTTTGGAGATACTTTCTGAACTTGCTCTCCTGCTTTTGTCGGATTCTCTTCATATTCATCTTCCTCTTCTACTTATTTTTCATCTTCTTCTTCGAAAAGTTGTTCCATTGATTTGTTTTCTTCTTCTTTTGATTTTGGTCTGTCTCTTTCCTCAATTGTTACGTTGATGTTTTCCACAACTTTGTTCAATCTTAGATTGTAACACTTGTATGCTTTCCTTGTACTTGAGTAACTAACAAGTATTCATTTGTCCACACGAGAGTCAAACTTTTTCATTCTGTCATCTTCTCTTTTGATGTAACATTTACTTCCAAAAACTCTGAAGTGCTTCACATTTGTTGGTCTTCTTTTCCATAGCTCGTAGGAAGTTTTATCAGTGTTGTTTCTAATCATTACTCTATTTTGAATGTGAACTGTTGTATGCACTGCCTGTGTCCAAATATATCTGTCAATTTGAAATCCATTAGCATTGTTCGAACCATTTCTTGTACTGTCATGTTTTCTTTCAACAACTTCATTCTGTTGAGGTGTCCTAGCAACGGAGAATTGTTTTTTTATTCCATGACTTCTACAGTAGTCCATAAATTCCTTTGAAGTGAACTCTCATCCATTATCAGATCTCAAACATTTGATTCTTGAATCCATCTCATTTTCAACCATTTCCTTGTAGATCTTGAAGTTTTCAAAAGCTTCTGACTTGTTTTTGAGAAAGCAAACTGCAGTCATTCTTGTATAATCATCAACTAATAACATAAAGTATTTTTCACCTTTTAAGTCATTTGTTGTAGTTGGTGCAACTATATTAGTGTGCACAATTTCCAGTGGTCTTGTTGTTGAATATTCATTTGATTTGAACATGGTCTTTGTTTGTTTTCCTTGTTGACAATGTTTGCATAAAGTGTTGGTTGGTTTCGTGATCTGGGGCATTTCTCTGACTGCTTCTTTTTTGTTGACTTTGACAAGGTTATCAAAGTGCATGTGACTCATTCTTCTATGTCATAGTCAATTGTCATCTTCCTTTCCTAGACAACACTTTTCATTTCCAATTTCACTTAACACATATATGTTGTTTAAAGTTCTTGCAATTGTACCGACCAATTTTTCTGAACCTTTTTTTCTTATCTCACACTTTTCTTAATCGAAAGTAAGTTTATGACCTTGGTCACACATTTGACTCACACTTAGAAGATTATGTTTCATATCTTCTACCAGTAGAACATTTCGTGTCTTTTCATTCTTGTTCCCAATTCGAACCTATCTTCTCCAATGATTTTGGATGAATTATCATTTCCGAAATAGACTGATCCATTTTTTTCTTTTCGTAATGTAAGAAATTTGTCTTTATCACCTGTCATGTGTTTTGAACATCCACTGTCAACATACCAACCGTGTTTCTTCTGCGTAGCTTGTAGAGCGACTGTGCATTCTCCATTGTTATATTGATCTTGTTTTCTTATCCATGTCGTTTTATGAAGTTCTTGTCTGTGACTATTTTTATTCTATTGAGGTTATTTAGGAGGGACTGTCATTCTGCAATCCTTGGCCATGTGTCCAAAAAAATTTTATTTGTAACATTCCACTTCAGTGCTCAAAGATTCAAACCTGTCGTGTCACTAGGTCTCCTTGAATAATCTCTTTGTGTATAACTCTCAAAGTTGTTACTGTTCCTGTTCTTAGCTCTGCAATTCACAGCGTTATGTCCAAAATTATTACATGCATAACATAAACCAAAAATTATAGTTTGATACCTGAGAGTTGAAGATCTTCTGAAAATAGGTGCTCTTATGAATCATTCTTCTTGAGGCCTATCTATCTGTTGTTGATTCTGAAATCTAAATCTTCTTGGTGGAGGAGTATCCATGTAATCTTTCTTGTATATCTTCCTATCATCTTTGATTGTTTCTGCATAGCTCTTTGGATTTGTTTCTTACTCTGTTGTTTTGGAGCTTGATCACTTTTCTGTTTGATTGTATCCAAGTCCGGACTTGTCAAGATGAGATTTTTTATTGATGATAATGTCATCCAGAACTTTTGAGTTATTCTGCATATTTTTCTTTTGAATATATTTTCTTAGTGTGACAACCTCTGCTTCCAAATTTTCAATGATCTTGTCATTTTTTTCTAGTTGTTCTTTGAGTGTTTCTTCAATCATTTTATCTTCTTCTATTTGAACCTTCAATTTTGTGATCATTTGTTCTAATTCTCGAGAGTCATTTTTCTTGTCTAGTTCTGCTTGTAGTTTCTTGTTTTCCTTCTTTTCTCTTCTGATAACTTCTATGACACACATTAATTCTTCTCGATAGTCAACTTCTGTCTCTTCAATTTCTTCTTCGACTTCTTCACATTCTTCTTCGACTTCTTCATATTCTTCTTCGGAGTCTTCTTTGAGAGAGTCTTTTACTGCCATGAATAGAACTCTTATTGTCTCATTGTCACTGACTTCATCTTCATCTGATGATGAGATGTCTTCTTTGGTATATAAGTGTTTCTTGAAAACTTTTTTTGTAGTTTTTTTGCCTTTATATGTGTGTTTTTCTTTTGAGTAACCTTTATCGTTTCTCTTTTTCCTATGAGGACATTTGTTAGTAAAATGATCAATACCATCACAATTAAAACAAATTAAAGGGAGATTACCTCTATACCTACTGTTGGTTCTCTTGTTCAGTCTTTTGACGAAGTTGGTCACTTCTTCATCATCTTCCGAGGTGTCACTGTTGTTGTTATATTCTTATTGTTCCTTTTTCTTTTGCTTTGATCTTTTGGATGTCTTGAAGGTTGTTTCTTTTACATCTAGATTTTTCTGCTCAATTCTTATTTCATACGCTGTGAAGATTCCATGCAATTCGTCCATGCTTATTGAGTTCAGATCCGATCTTTCTTCTAGTGCTGATATCTTAAGGTTGAATCTCATAGGAAGAAATCTTAGTATCTTTTGAACAATTACAGATTCTTCAATTTCTTCTCCCAATCCTATGATTGCATTCACTGTTTCATCGACTCATAAGTAGGTTGCAATATCTTTATCTTCCTTCATTTTTAGTTGTGCGAACTGACCTTTGTAAGTCTGAAGCTTTGTTGTTTTAGCTTTTGTATCTCCTTCATAAACATTTTGAAGCTTGTCTCAAATCTCTTTAGTGGATTTACAGTGTGCAAATTTGGTGAATACCGTATCACTGAGATCATTCAAAAGTGCATTTGTGGCTTTGGAATTATTCTCACCGAGTTTTATTGCTTTGACATTTGTTGTTGGAACTGTTGGTGTTGTGTATCCATCTACAATTGATTGTCAAACTTAAAATCCTTGTGCTTGTATATATGTCATCATCCTTATGCTCCAAAAAGCATACTTATGTCCATCAAACTGTGGTATTTCATTTTTATATGAGTTGGTACTCTCCATGATCTACCTTTCAGTGGTTAAACTGATTTCTGAAAGAACCTGCTCTGATACCAATTGTTGGATTACTGAGAGGGGGGGTGAATCAGTAATAAAGCAATTTAATCATTTTTAACTATAAAATCCAAGTGTTATATCAATGAAGCATTATCATCCAATAACTGCAAAGTAAATAAGCAATGAACAAATAAACAAACATACACATACACAATACATCAATGTTTTATGTGGAAACCCAAATCGGGAGAAAACCACGAAATGTTTTTTCTTATATGTCTTGAAGAATTACATTCATTGGAAGCACCAACTTCCTTTGTTTTCCAACTGCAATTGGAATGAGGCTCCAACCCCCTAGTTTATCAGGCTACAACCTGAGGGAAACTCCAACTCTCCATTTCTCTGGCTACAACCAAAAGGAGACTACAACCCCTTATGTTCTCCGGCTACAACCGGAAAATGGCTACAACCACATGTCCTTGCCTCGTACTACCACCTTAAAGTAGAAGTAGAATGATGGAACCACTGTCAACCTATCACTGTGATATATACCACTGTAAACCTGTACCAATAAATCTGAACCATGCATCAACCTATACCTCAACATGTAATCAACATGTACCATAAACAAGTGCACCAACCTGTACCAAATAACGTGTAATCAACTTGTACCATAAACAAGTGCATTCAACCATGTACCAAGTATGTATCAATCATGTGTCAATTACTCATCAACTATGACTCATCAATATGTACCAACATCATCAACTATACACCTCATGTATGTGTCAACTCATCAACTACTTGTCTCAACCATGTACTCAACATGTACCTCAACCAAAAACCCTCATCAATTTCATCATCCAAA